>SNVD02004918.1:0-208117 GCA_013180625.2 Boswellia sacra
CATCTTCCTCTGGATTTACGTCCAGTAACGGCTGAAACGCCTTCTAAGAGTCGGGGATTTGCTTCCCATCCAGTTTTCTTATAAACTGGCAAACAGGGTCGTTTTT
This sequence comes from Boswellia sacra, assembly GCA_013180625.2. Classification (NCBI taxonomy): domain Eukaryota; kingdom Viridiplantae; phylum Streptophyta; class Magnoliopsida; order Sapindales; family Burseraceae; genus Boswellia; species Boswellia sacra. The sequence continues at coordinate 107 of SNVD02004918.1, forward strand.
AGTCAGATTCCGTAGACTATAACACTGCAATTCATCACGAAATTGTGTCCATAGATTAAGCAATTCACGCTGAACAAGTCCACAAGAATGTGACTCGAGAGTTAACAAAACATTATCCAGTGCCTCATTACTCAAACCATTCTTAATAAATGAAAGTTTATCTTCTCTATTCCTGGACGCAAAACCTAATGAACGACAAGTCTGGTTACAATTCCATCTAGCACACATTTATAACATACTTATAACCTTTTCGCTCTTCGCCTCTTGGCGTAGTAGCTCTTTCCTAGACCAGACATGTATTTTGCGAGATTAATGTCAGGCTCACGGGACAATCTCACCTTGGCTTCGATAAGCCATCGGATATCCGCAGGCACATTTAGAAGCATCAATGCCCAAAGTCTAGTCATCCGTACTTTATAAATTTTGGACACAGCATTTTGAGGAAGTGAAGGGAAATATTTACGAAGGTTCGACAGAAAGATATCGGCATCCATTGAAGAGGAGAAAAGGAAAGATATTACCAGTAATTCGTTTGAGTCTATTCTTCTCCAAGATATGCACGCTTCAAACCTTCAAGCAATGGCTTCAATTCTTGTTTCAGTGTTTCCTCAAGCTGTTGCACAAATGAGCACAAAGTACGAAATAATCAAATTAAACAAAAGAAACGAAAAGAAAAGAGCAGAAAAGAAACTAAAGACACATAAAAGAGATAACAACACGAAAGCAAACAAAAGTCAAAAAAAAGTAAAAAAACAAATAAGACAGATGGCAAAGAGAGATAAAACCTAATCAATTTTGATGGCCCACAAGAGAAAACTTCTCAAGACATAAAAATTGATCATTACTACCTTATTTTCTTTTTTTCTTTTTTTATTATTTATTAAAAACATTGGGTTGCCTCCCAATAAGCGCTTGGTTTAACGTCCTCAGCCCGACGTTGGTTCTGTCATGGGAGGATCCAATCTCTATTGTGCTTTACTAGTGGGCTTGGATCCATCTTCCAACAAGAAATGATGCATGCGTATGGCTGGGCCTTGAATGTGAGCAGTTGTCCACCCAATAGCTGTTTTGTAATCTCTAAGTACTCGGATGTTTCGTGCAAGGCCCATTTCTATTGTAACTGGCAAAGAATCATTCTCACCCAAAAATCCATACTTCAAATGATCTGGAAGAGGCCTAAGCTCCAAGGTAGAGGCTTTCATCACAGAAGAAAGAATTTTCTCATTAGATAAAGGAAATTGAATGTATAAAACATCATATCTATTTGTGGTAATTGCTATGGTCTCATCTAAGCTTGCCATAGTTTCCTCCATTTCTTTGGACATTTGTATCAACCTTCTTGATTCCTTGGAATTTTCTGTCCCTATGTGCTCACTAAAAGCCACTTTCAATCCATCCTTGCGAGTTAACTCAAAATGTTGTTGTGGCAAAGAATCAATAACATCAACTGCAAAAACAGAATGCAAGTCACTAGGGTACCTCATTGCCTCAAAAATATTGAAACGGATCACCTCGCCATCAAATTCCATGGTGAGAGTGCCATCATGAACATCAATCTTAGTTCGAGCTGTAACGACCGGACCCCTGGCACGTGGCACTTTGTGGCCCTTTCGCCTTCAAGAGGTGGCCCCCGTGTCAGGCTACAGTCGCACACAGTCCAGTATTGTCCGCTCCAACCCGAATGGTACTCACTTTGAACGCCATTGACCTATGGGTCTTGGGTTCGAGTGGGGGGAGGCGCTCCTGAGAATAATCCCTTGAGGGTAATAGAGGGTGTCCTATAAGGCCCCGTTCCCCAAGACAGGGTAGTACCGGGGGACAAAACCGTGAGGGCCGGTGGGCCCAGAGCGGACAATACTGGACTGTGTGCGGCTATAGCCTGACACGGGGGCCACCTCTTGAAGGCGAAAGGGCCACAAAGTGCCACGTGCCAGGGGTCCGGTCGTTACACGAGCAGTTTTCAAGAATGGTCTCCCTAAAAGAATCGGTGTTGGATTAGGAGATGTCTCATCCTCCATTTCAAGAACATAGAAGTCTGCAGGGAAAACCAATTGATTCACCTGCACAAGAACATCTTCCACAACTCCCTTGGGATATGCATTAGAACGATCAGCAAGTTGAATGGTAATACCAGTTTTCGCAAGAGGTCCAAGATTTAAAGAAGCATAAATAGAATATGGCATGACATTAATAGATGCTCCTAAATCTAACATAGCCCTTTCAAACTTGGTTCTACTAATGGTGCATGGAATGGTAAACGTACCTGGATCTTTGCATTTCGAAGGAATTTTTCTTTGTAGTACAGCTGAAACATTTTCTCCCATACTTACTTTCTCATTTCCCTTCAACTTTCTCTTGTTGGTGCATAACTCCTTGAGAAATTTTGCATAACAAGGCACTTGCTTAATAGCATCCAAAAGTGGTATATTCACCTCAATCTTGCGAAAAGTTTCCAAGATTTCCTGTTCTTGTTCCTCCTTCTTTGATTTTGCAAATCTGCTAGGAAATGGTGGAGGGGTAACATAAGAAGGAATTTGAGTTTTAAGATCTACCTTAGAAGATGATGTTTTGTTCATGGTGGAAGTGGTGTCATCCCTTTCATTAGTTTGTGACTTTTTTTGTGGGACTTGTAATTGCTTTCCACTTCTCAAAGTTATTGCACTAGCATTCTCTCTTGGATTGATCACTGTCTGAGAAGATAATTTTTTCAAGCTTTGACTCTCGAATTTGCTCATGTTAGTAGCCAATTGTCCCATTTGATTTTCTAGGTTTTGGATACTTGCCATAGTTTCCTGCTGAAATTGCATTGTGTTAGTAGCAAGTGCTTTAACAATGTCCTGGAGAGCCATACCTGAGTTTTGTAGAGCTAGTTGTTGTGCTGGCTATGGTTGCATTTAAAATGGTTGCTGCACTCTTGGTTGATTGAAACCTGGTGGCCGATTTGGTATGGCATTTGGGGCGATTGGTTGATGATTACTGTAACTTTGGCTTGGTTGTCCTAGAAATCCACCCATGGCATTGGCTTGTTCCGTATCTCCTTCTTGCAAAGTTGGACACATGTCGGTAGGATGGTCCATGGTAGAACACACTCCACATACATAAGATTGCTGCATATGTCCTACAGCCTTTTTTTTTATAAGAGAGGTAAGTTCAGAAAGTTGTTGTTCAATATTCGGAGTACTTACCTCATTTACTCTCCTTGGCAGTTGTGACTCAAATTGGTTGCTGAATTGTTGGGAGTTCGCTGCCATGTCGCTAATCAAATGCCTTGCAACTTCCGGTGTTTTATTAACTAGTGCTCCACCACTAGCAGCATCAATGATACTCCTTTCTATTGGTAGGAGACCCTCATAGAAATATGGAATTAGGAGTCCATCACTAATTTGATGGTTTGGACAGCTAACACATAGCCTTTTAAATCTCTCCCAATATTCATAAAGTGATTCTCCATTGTGTTGTCGAATGCCACTAATATCTTTTCTAATGTTTATAGCTTTCGAAGTGGGAAAGTATTTCTCTAAAAAGAGATTACTTATCTCATTCCATGTGGTGATGGTACCCGATGGTAGATAGTATAGCCAATCTTTCGCCGAATCTGCTAATGAGAATGGAAAAGCTCTCAATTTTATTTGCTCCTCAGACACGCAAGTTGGCTTCATACTTGAGCATACCACATGAAATTCTCTGAGGTATTTGATAGGATCCTCTCCTGCAAAACCATGAAATGTAGGCAAGAGACGAATTAGTCTAGATTTAAGCCCAAATTCTACCTCAAGGTTGAGATTTATACACAGCGGTTGTTGATCAATAATTGGAGCCGCTAACTCCTTAAGAGTTTGATTGTTTTGCATCACCATTACTTCCGATTCAGATTTGATTGAACTGCAATAAGATGGAAGGGAAGTATGCCGTGCAAGGTCAAATTCTGGAGGTGGAGTTGAAATTCACCGATTTAGTCTTAAATTCGAGGATTCGAGAAACTCCTTGATTTGCTTAAGTCGTTGATCCGCTTCTCCCTCGAACATAAAAGCCTAAACACAAACAATTAGAAAATAAAAATCAAGAATCAGTAGTAAAAACAGAATAACAAATTTATTAGAAAATCAATCCCCGGCAACGGCGCCAAAAATTTGATGCGTTCGAAACTAGCAAGTATACTAGTCGCACAAGTAATAAAGTGATGAGTAAGATATCGTTCCCACGAGGATTGATTCTAATTGAATTTGTTATTCGAAAGCAACAATAAACTAAATGAGGGGGGTTTTGTGATTGATTAACTAGATGAAATATTAATGCAAGTAAAGAATAACACAATGCAAATTTAAACAGATTGAAAAATCAATGAGAGAAACCTGGTTAAGGGATCCTTCTTTACCACAAGATATGGATTTGCGAATTAATTGTAGAATTGTCATCCAATTACACCATTGAAATTATCAACCGTAGATAACAACAAGCTCTTTTATCCCAATCTTTCCTTACTTTGTTGTTAAACAAAACAGGCTCTTTATTTAATAGATGTGTATAAGAGACAGCCATTAAACAACCTAGAACAAGCTCTCTAAATTTAATTCAATGGATGCATTATGATAAGAAAGATAGGTTGATCTAAGCAATAAACACACAAGCTCGGATTATTTAACTTAGGTTATATTCTCCAATTGCAATCTCTGATCACAATTTTGCTACTAATGATTAGAAATTCAAGACAATTACGGATCAAGATTTCTAGTCTAGCAATAGACAATATCCAGATTATATTCAGTTGGCCACCCAAATACAATCCAGCAAGCAATCATAAGCATTAAACATGGGAAAATACAAGCAACTTCAATTAGAGAATTGGATAACAATTCCTTGCACAATCAATTCAAAAAACCATATCAAGGGCTTTGAAATCACCCTCAACCAATTCAGATTTAGTTACACATATTCAGACATAATACAAATACAATACAATATGGAGACATTCCAGAAAATGAAAGGGAAAGGGAAAACTTAGCAAATTTGATGAAATCTCTTAGGATTTGTAGTTCTTCCTCTTTCCAAGCCTTCAATCTCCTTCAAGAACTCCAAGAGATGAGAGAAATCCAAAGATGCAGCCTCCTCCACGTTCTCCCCTCTTCAAGTTATGAAAATAAAACCCTAAAATGTGTTTAAATACTCTGCTACAGTAACCTGCTACAGTGTCCCGTATTATACATGCTACAGTGATTTGTGGAATTACATTTCTACACTTCTCACACTGTTTTGATTATAACTTTCGGTACACTGAATGGATTTATGAACCGTAAATTTCTCTAGAAAATAGACTTCGAGAGCTTTACAACGGTATATAACATGTTATCCGGTTCATTGTATATCAATACAATTAAATCCGAGAAGATGGTTGACTAGCAGAGGTGAAAATGAAGGGTTTTACTTCACTTTGGTGCAAGTTCCTCCAAAACTCCTACAAACATCAAAACCACACAAAAACATAAAAATACCAAGGATTATAGCAAAGAAACATAGATGAATTGATATGAAAATGATACATAAATAGACACCTATCAATATTCAAGTTGATTACTAATTGAATATGATGTGATGAGCTCTTTTATGATGTTAGGACAAGGAAGGATTAATTCTTTGTTGAAGGATGTGGCCAACTGTGTGGAACATTGATTCTGGAATCAAATCCGAGTTAACCGAATTGTGCAACCAAATATGTGAGTGGATTATGTTTTGAGAATTTCATATTATATTAAAGTGTATTAAATTTATGATTTTTCATATGATTTAAGTTATTAGTTTAATTAATTGAGTTATATTATAAGTTTTTTTAAAATAAATAATGATAATTTATGTATTTTGGAATAGGATTGTGTAAAGTATTAGATTTTGGATAGAAGAGATGGTTATGGGTGGTGCTAGTAGATTAGTTTTTGAATATATAGTAATTGTTGTTTTGATAAATTTGAGTACAAGAGAAAAAATAAATTTAAGTGAAAGTTGTAGCATGAATGTATATATATTATATGTTAGTGGAAAGTAGAAAGTTTTTGTTTATGATTGCAAAAGAGACATTTATAATTAAACGAATTAGTATAGAAAATTGAGGTATTGGGTTATTTTCTGTAAGTAAATACATATGTTGAAGAAATGGTGTTTTTGATTTACAAAATGATAAGTGATTTTATATTCAAAATAATAACAAATTACAAAGAAAAAGGTTTGGAAATTAGAATTTAATGCTGCAAGGGTGAAAATGTCAAATTTTAAAACTGCCCAACAGGGGCTGAATTACAAATTTAGAAAGCTGTTCCGGATATTGTGGGGACCTGAATGCAGAATTTTCAAAAATTTAGAATAATAAAAAAGATTTGAGTTAAAGTATGACATATGAGATTTTGAGATAAAAATATAAATTATGGTTTATAGTGAGATGGAAAGTATTTTATTTTATGGATATTTTAGGAAGTTTTAGAAAAAGTAGAAGATTAATTTTCAGGATAATTAGAAATATGTTTTAGTATTTACTTAGTCATGTTCATTTAGTATTTTATAGAATTACCAAGAATTTTAGCGAATTTAGAAGAGTTAAAGTTAGTTTCTATAGTATTTCTTGAAGGTAGATAGCCCCATTTGTTATACTTACTTTTAATTATCAAGATATTTCAAAGCGATTTTTCAAATTGGTTGTAGACATGAATTTTAGTTTTAAAAATTATTTTTAAACGAAGATATAACATTTAGAAAAGAAAAATCAGATTTTGTATTTGAAGTGCATTTTAGTTTTTCAGAAAATAATATTTTGTAAATTTAGAGAAAGTGTAAAAGCATTGATATTTAAAGTTTTTATAGTCATTTGACTCAAGGATTTCTTAAAGTAGATAGAAATGTTCTTTTAAATGATTGTCCTGGATTAATTCAAATAGTACAAATATTTTCAGTTTTAGCTTGCATAAAATTTTCAGATTTCGATGAAGTGCTTGAAAAGAGAAATTTTAGCATATAAAGCAGTTTTTAAATGAAATCAGTTTTTAATGAAAATAAGAAAGTGTAGTCATGTTATACTAAGCTAGTACCCAGATACCCAAACAATTAATTAGATCACTTAGACAGTGATACAGATAGAGGCCTTTGGGGCCCGTTCAGACACACATAGAGACTTTGGGCCGTGTGATCTGAGCGCTTTAGCCCTTTGGGGGCAGCTCTACGTATGCGTATGACCAGATAGTAGGCCTGCGCGATGTTAGATCTTGCCAGGTATAGATAGCTCTGCCTGCATGATGTAGATCTCGTCAGGTATGAGGAAATTCAGATAGTTCTGCCTATGCGATGTTAGATCTCGCCAAGCAGGATGAGACAGTTCCAAGGGTACTTGTTTAGTATAATGAAAAGAGTTTTGAATATGTTTATATAAGTTAGTTTGAAAAAGAAGCATAATTCACAATAGTTTCTTTTGAAAGAAGATTTTTAAGAAAATTTTGTTTTGCATAGTAAATAACTGAAGCGATGATTTTAGCATGATCATCAAGAGCATCGTATTATACGATTAAAGATGATTATTTTATTATTTTAAATATAACTAATATTTTGATGAATTTAGTCATTCAATAGTTATTTATTTTAAAGTTTTATGACATTTTAGATTATATGAAAGTTATAGATTATAAAGACTATTTCTTTTATATAAAGCAAATATTTATTTTATAACAATATGATTTCTTTTGCATTTATTTACAAATACATTTTTTTATCCCCACTCACTGAGTTTTATACTCACATATTTGTTTTTATTTTTCTTTCTTTTTAAAATTTTCCCCCCGGGATGAAAGCAAAATGTGATCTAGTTAGGAAGTGTGGAGGCCCAGCCACGTGATGGTGCAAGGATAGGTCAAGGTTGTAATAGTTAAATTGTTTTATTTAAATTTTATTTGTGGATGTAATGGAAATTATTTCAAGTTTGTTCTATAAGAAAGACAAGAATTAAGAAACAGCCAGTAGTCCACAGTTTTAGGCATGATTTGCCCGTGTAGCTAGGGGCGGGTCGTGTCAAGAGAACTCGAAGTTTGTGGGATGGCAGCTAGATTTGGAGCCAAAATAGTACTTGGTGCCGTTGGAGAAGACGATATTGCTCAAGTAAGCTTGAAACTGGCCATTAAATATATTTTTCTTTCTCGTGTTCTGAATGATTAATGCCATCACTTGTATAATATTCTTAGGTAGCCCTTGATTACGATGACCAAATGAAGATTCCTTATTTCAGGTCTCAAATTGAAGAACATACACAAATGACTCTGAATTTGGGGTACTAGTTATAGAATATGAAAATTAATTATTGCATGAGAAGAATATAAAAGTAATTATGGCTATTCATTTGCTGCTTAATTATCATTGAATGTGAATTCTCTACCATGTGATTTAAGTTGATGCAATACTTTTTATATTATGAACTCAATTTATCACGCTTAAAGCTTCAATCCTTATAACAAAGATTGGTGTCAAATTAATAAAAAAAGAAAAGAAAAGAAAACATATAAACTGTCAGCTGAGTTGTTGAAAACTTAATGATTAAAATATATGTTGTGGGAAATTATAATTAGACGTTAATTACTAAAAGTTTAGCTTTGGATCAGGAGGTTGGATCCAAAACTTCTTTAATAAAAAAATCTTCAATCTTCCAGTCATAAATTTCCGAAATTGGTGGGCATAAGGGGTGCCTGCAATTATGCCATGTGTTTGCTAATTCACTTCCCTTCTCCACAGGAATGGATATGCATTCATTGCCCAAGAACAATGATCTATTCTTCAAGCTTTCAACTTGGAACCAACGCATTTGTGACCAATCCAACTTGTAATGACGCCAATACCGATGGAAGCCCTCATCAACTGGAAATGGAATACGTAGATACTGTGACAGAAGCAGGTCTCCGTCACACTCCGTCAAGTGATCTGTAACTCTATGGTCAAAGTAAGTGGATTCATCTTGAGGATATGGATGTATTTTCCACTCTTTTAATGCCACATTGAAGGCACCCATTGCATACGCAGGGAAAGTGACGTAGAAGACTCCATTCACATATTCCACAGCCGAAGCCTTCGTGTAAGAGGACACGTGCTGATGATACGGTTTTTGCCCAAAACAAATATCAAACAGTCGGAAGAAACGGGAGTCGTGGTGAATGTTGCTACATCCTCTGACGTTACTGCTAACTCGGGCAATTGAATCATCTTATCAATAAAAGGACTGTAGAAGAAGAGGCGGGGTGAAGTGAAAGATTCACCGAAAAGCACCCAACCGTTTTTTGAATCAAGGGCTGTTGCAAAATCGAAAGTTTTTACTCTACTTGGATCTTTATTAAAAACAGTGTATTGTCGTTTGTAGGACGGGTCATAGAGGAAACATGAATGATGATTGTAGGCCATCATCCATGGCAATTTATCGGCATATTTTACCAGACTCGTCTTTGCAGCCTCCCGCCAATTCTTGCACACTGCCTGGAAACGTATCTGATCCACATAATAAAGACGGTTAATGAATAAGCCTGTGATATCATCAGGAATATTAGACCATGACCGCGCCACTGATTCTGTGAAGATTAGATTAATTGTTTTATAGACATAGATCAGCAAGGTTAGTACTTTTATATCGACTATTTATATATGTTAAATAAGGTAGCCTGGGAGATCATTTAGTACTTGTCCAACTAGAAAATAACGTCACTTTCTTATTACGACTCGAAGATCATTTACTTGTCCTAGTGGAAAATAACTTCAGTTTCTTATTAGGATTCGGTTGAACTTGTCTGACCCTGGAATTGACTGGATATAGTACATGGAACCCCGTCATTTAATTAAATAAAACAATGAATATCCATCTGAATTTGAAACTAACAAACACCCCCAAAATTTAACCAAGGCTATCATTGTCCTATTGTATATATCATATTTTCTGCTTCTAATCTCGATTTTTTCTATCTCTATTCATTAAATCGATAACATAAACATCAAATAAAAATGTTGAAATAAAAAACTAGCCCCCTTTCTTTCCTTTCTTCTTTGTTCTCGTTGGTGTCTCCTGTCTTCTCTTCTAGTTTCTTCTATCTGTTCCTTCCTTCTTTCATTAAATGATCTCCGAAGCACATTTATCCGCCTATCTTCTATTTCCTCACAAGAATCAAGATCAAACTGGGACAACATCACCAATCCATTGCCAAAGAATAGATCAACCGTGCAAGGTTTCAAAATTTAATTTCTTCGAAATCAATAAAATCCGCATTGTCCTCTGCCCATGCGGCTTTATCCATATCTCAGTAATCAGATTCGGAGATCAAAAACATCACTAGATATGGAGCTATATAAGAAGAAACAGTCTGAGTTATTTATGTAAAAGCCGCTCACTTATTAGCCAGTTTGAAGTTAGCGTTTCTCTTGCGAAAACATCTTGATCAATCACTCGCCGCCCCTTCAATTATTTTAACACAATCAATTATTCTTCTCAATCCAAATAATATTTATATGCTTTATTATGCAACTAAATTAGTATTTATTTTTGTTATTCAAATCACATAAATAATTTCTTGATTATTCTGATTAAACTTATAAATGTTTAAGTATAATAATTATTAAATGGTATTCATCAGCAATTAAAAATTAATAGCCTCTCATATTACATTATTATTGTTTTATCAAAGACTAAGAAAGAAATTAATGTATACAATATCCACTACTCATCCATTTGCACTTTTTATGTAGAATAGTATAATTTTATTACTACCTACTCTCTAAATTTTTGACCCTTTTTTGTAAAACCGTAAAATATGATGTACCCAAAAAAAGTCAACATACTTTTTACTTATATTTGACACTATTAATTTTTATTTTATTTACGAATTTGCCATCCTATATATATTATGTTTTCATTCCCTCTTTTTCTTTTGCCCTAAATCGATTTCCCTCCACTCTTTCCGTCGTTCCCTCGCTTTCTCCTTATCTCCCTCGCTCAAATCCCTTATCTCCCTCACTCGATCAATCTTTCTCCCTTGCTCCCTATTCACCATCAAAACAAAAACTATCCACTAAATCTCCATAATCAATCGACGCCCTTGATGTCCAGCTCGACGAACTCCTTGAAGTCAATGAAGCCATCACCGTCGGAGTCGATTTCCCGCATCATCTTGTCGAGCTCCTCATCGATGGCCTTGTGGCCCAGGCTGGACATGATGGAGCCGAGCTTTGAGGCGGAGATCTTGCCGTTGCCGTTGACCGAAGCGCTTGAAGACCTGCTCTAGCTCGTGGACCTGGGGGATGGTGGCGGAGATGGTGAGGTTCGGAAATGGATTCGTGGGCTTGTTGTCAATGGAGCTAGATTTGATTCTTGAATTGAAACTCAGTGGATGGCTGATCCTCTTCGCTGATTACCTGATATGATGGAGCTTCCATCATATCTCTTTCACATAACTGCAATTTCTCTTAGGATTTCCACTATTACTGCTTCGCATCTACAGATCCATTTCCATTTTCCTTTCTTTTCCTTGTTCACATCATGGATTCCTCGCAGCTACCCCAAAGGTTATTTCTTTAACTTATTTTCTCCATCAAGTTCATTTTTTAAATTTTCTTCTCTTGTTGATTTCTGCATCTGGATCTTCCATTTCTTTTTTTTTTTCTTATTTCATTCTTTCCCATTTTATTTTCATCCGATGTTTTGTGTTGCTTTAGTTTAAGCCAGCTAAGAACGACAAATCTAACAACAAAGCAAGTCAACAATTATTTATGTTCAGCTCCTTTCAAATGGGATATTTTTTTTCAATGCTAGAGTGATACATTAAAGTGTTAGCTTTCGCTTTAGTGAGTGTAAGTGGGTCGTTAAGAAATTGGTTAGTAATGGCTCTCTTGGGAAATAAAAATGAAATATTTTCTCGGTTTGACGGAGTTTGTTTTTGAATTTTTTTTCTTCTTTTCTTTTTGTCGTTAATTGCTTTCTGAAGTTCATTAATGGCTGCGTAGTTAAAGAAGATAACAGTTTTTGCAGTGTCTTTGCATGCGCTGCTCTGTTACGATAAGTTCATAGACTTGGAGAATTTTTCATATAATTTAATCTGCTGAGTTAATTAGATTACATTTCTAATTGTGGTGGGAGCAAATCCAGATTTTGTTTGGATAAATTTTATGTTTGATGCAATGATAATTTTGTACATTTGTTATTTCTTTGTAGCTTTTAAAATGTGATGAGATCTACATTTTTTTCTTCTTATTTATAGGTTGATGGATAGATATATTTGTTCATGTATATCTACATTGTCTGCTTCCACATTAGGGCTCTAATGTCTTTATGTGCTCTGCAGGTGAGCAATTAATTTTCCATCAAGTTGAGAAGGTGAGTTTCAAAGGGGGGATTTCGGCGTTCGATTATAGCTGATGGCTTCCGTAAGCGTAGTCCCTGCTTCTGGATTAAGGGAGCCCACTGGAAATACAGTAGGAGTTGATAACTTGCCTGAGGAGATGAATGACATGAAAATTAGGGATGATAAGGTAATTGATGCTCTTTTTTTTTTTTTTGAAAAATGATAATAAGAAGATAAGTCCTCTTTACCATTTGCTTGTGACATTTTGATATGAGCTTTATGAAACCTATTGAATATATACAGGAAATGGAAGCAACTGTGGTTGATGGCAATGGGACAGAGACAGGTCATATAATTGTCACCACTATCGGCGAAAAAAATGGCCAGCCAAAGCAGGTTGGAAAATATACTCTTGAGAAAATTTTATGGTTCCTTCTGGATGATTAATATAATTTTTTTTGTGTGGGTATTGTGAGAAGGGTGTGGAGGCCTCAGTTGATGGAGTACTGGGTGGCTTTGGAAACGTTAATGAACTCGATATAAAAGCCAACGAAGCTTTTCTCAAACCCTTTTCTTAGAACGCTTTCCCACTGCTGGAAGAACTCAGCATCTTATTGCTCTTGGAAGTAGAGAAGAGGCGTATAGAAATGCTATGGCTTTATCAAACTTAACGGTGGAGCAAGCGATTGCTGATGTTGCCGTGTTAATTACCGACTTGAAACAGAATTTGTCGACTGAAGCTTGTCCCGTTGTGTTATTTGGCGGATCCTATGGTGGAAGTATGTTAAAGTTCGATAATGTCCCTTGTCATTGTTGTAAATTCATTTGGAACTATAAGTTAATGTTCATTTCTTGTTTTAATGCAATAGTGTTAGCAGCATGGATGAGGCTAAAGTATCCTCACATCACTATTGGTGACCTTGCTTCTTCGGCACCAATTCTTCAGTTTGAAGATATTGTGCCTCCAGAAACATTCTATAACATTGTATCCAATGATTTCAAGGTGCTTTAATGCTTTGATCTTTGTTGTAGTATTTTATTTCTTAAGAATGTATGATGTGCCTTATAGTGTTGTGATCTTCTTGTGTCTGTAAGCATGAAAGTACCAGCTGCTTTGACACTATAAAGAAGTCCTGGGCCGAGTTGAAGTCCGAGGGTCATAAAGAGAATGGACTTCTCGAACTGACCAAAACTTTTCGGTTATGTCGGTAAGAAAATAAAAATGAAAGATGTATATGCCCATTTCATTTTTACATAATGCAGTGACTGAGTTGATCAGGTTTATTTATTCTATTCTGTTTGACTGATCTCCTTTGGTTTTTAAACTGGGTGGATTTAATTGATAGCGATTTAAAGAAGACGGATGATCTTGCAGACTGGTTGGACTCAGCATATAGTTTTTTGGCAATGGTGGATTACCCTTATCCTTATGAGTTTTTAATGCCTTCGCCTGGATACCCTATAAGGGAGGTTAGTGTGATTTGTTATTTAATTATATATCTTCTTACCCTGTAAGGGAGGTTAGTGTGATTTGTTATTTAATTGTATATCTTCTAATTAACACTGATGCACCAAAATGAAAACATGTAAATCACAGAGCCTAAATACAACAGCCGAGCAATAATACTGGAGAAGTTGACTGCGTTGACCTAGATGATGATCCTCATGGCATGAATGGTTGGAATTAGCAGGTCCAAAAGTTTTGTTGTGATCCTATTAGCAATGTCGAGTCTGATATACACAAGGCTGTTAATTTTTTTTTTGTGTCCCGCTTCAGGTAATTGACCGAATTCGAGAGTAACGCTATCCATACTATTAATTAGTTCAAACTTATCAAATTTTAAGTGGAAGATAATGCAAATTACCACAAATTGACTTTGGTCTGATCATCATGTGCAGAAATCATGGGTATAAATAGCAGATAATTGGGAATCATTTCTTTATTTTATTTGTTGTTATCATGCATGGAAACATCATTGCATTGAAATGAAAGTTATAAGAACTATTTCAGTTTCCTAGTACCCAATATATGCATTACTTTAGATGAATATGCCATGAAATAATACCATTATCACATTGTTTCGAATGAATATATTATATATCATTGTTGTCATTGAGAATATAACTTGGTTGCATGCTGAATAGCTTTTCTCTATCAGTTGCAGTTTAAATTGTTTTTGTATCTATCTGCACTAGAGTTCAATTCTTGCTAAAATTTTTTACAGGAACAAGCAGTTAAGGAAGCAGCTGTAGGAGCTGCTAAAGAAGCTTTTGAAGCCAGTTACAAAAACTGCCCAAAGGATTTACAAGGTGCACAGGAGCTTGCAGCTACTACTGCAACAGCTGTGGCAAAATCTAGAAAGGTGATTTTCTAGGCATCAACAAATGCAAGATCATTCAGATAGTAACCCATGATCCTTTTGTAATAGAATATACTAGCTCTTTAATTTGATTTGTAGTTTTATGGTTCCATTGTGCCTGATAGTGTGTATATTTCATCCATAAAATATTTCTCCTATCATTTGACTATATTCTTCTTTAAATATGGGTAACATTGATTCACGAATTCTCTTTCCAAAATGTGTTTTCTGATCTTTTTCATATGATCTTCCTTTTGCAGGAAAGACAACAGAAACGAGCTGCTGAAGCACGAAACTCTGCTCCTCCTCAGATTACTGTTGAAGCTGCTCAACAGATGCTGACCAAAAAGGTACAAAAATATATTGAAGCTCCTTGTCTTAGAGCAAATTCAATTTAGAGCAAATTTAGTTAAAGGTTTTAGTTATCTCAATATATTTCTGATTAAAAGTTATGCATAATGTCAGCCTTCTGTTTGAATAATTTTCCTGAAATTAGCTAATTATCTCTCTTCTGTTTGCTTCTCGTCTGATGTTGTTTTGTTTTTGCCTGAAGATATTCCTCTCTCTTCTGCCCAATTTTGGTTGCTTCTAATGTGATTGTTAGTTTACAGCATCTGGTTTCACGTGAAGCTTATCCACTCGACTCACAGGTCAGTTTAATTACTTCTAATATAATTGATTAGTTTATTGCACCTGCTTTTTAGCTTTTCTTTTAATCTTCTTGTTATGATGCACATGCACATGTAAATTCTATGGACACTCTTTCTGCCTCCAGCTTTTCTGCTCTTAATGATACTATCATGCAATGTTTCTTTTAGAACCAGGAAGCTAAACTAGAATCTTCTATTATTTTTTACATCGTAATGCACCTTGTAAATTGCCATTTCAGCTAGCATGTAAAGCAGACCTTTTGATATATGGCTCATGTAGGCAGACTTTACTATCTATTTTATTTATGTTCTATAATATTAGTGTGTCCAGCAAAATGTTGATTTATTTTTTATTATTATCACTATTATTGTCATTTTTATTTATCTTTGTGTGTCTACTGTGGGACTGGAGGAGTTTTATTCAATTTCATGACGCACCCTTGACCACATTATTTTTGCCCTCTTCCTGATTTGCAAGATATGAAATGACTCATTCTTTTGGCCATGTAATTTTCCAGAGGAGTAATGACAAAAGTAGGATGTCTATGCGATTGACTGAGGAGGCAGAGAAATATATTGAGGACTTCATTTCTAATGTTGAAGATCAGTAGATGGAGAAAGGAGTGATACAAGTTCAAGTCCAGGAGGTTTAGCAAAGACGAAAACTTTCCAGAGTCCAGCAGTGTCTAAGCCACTACCTGTTCAAATGGATGGGGTTGTACTGCCTTGGTTACAGTGGGAGACTACAAATGATTCTTCTCCTCAACCTTGCAAGACCAAGACCCAACCTTAGTCAACTCCAAAATCTAACTTCTGGGATTTGTCTCATGTAATTTTTGACTAGCTGACTTTGACTTTTTTGGTTCTCATTAATAGACATAAGTATGATTTTTTTTTATGGTTCTGAAAATTTACCTCTTGTTTGCAACTCCTATAATAGGAGCTAACCACTGCACAAGATTTAAGTTATCATTCTGCCAGTAGTGGACTAGAAAACATGGCTTTTACTGCAACTGTATACTGCAGTTCTAAAGAGGCACAATAAAAGAGTGAAATCTGTGGCGGGCGTGCATGCTTTGGCAACTGAGTTTTGTTTAGCTGTTGTAGAGCTTTATTCAATGGGATTGATTAGAAGAGAAGCTGTGCTTTGTTTTACTGCTTTCTTGTGCTTTTGGACTTCTGTAAATGGATTGTTATCTACTAAAGGTGTTAACTATGAAGGTAAGTATAGAAAGTTTTCCAATTTTGCTTGTGACTATAGATGATGTTACTATTATACACTAGTTCTAAGAAGGTAATTTCCCATTTCTGAACGTGATTGGATAAAAGATATATGAATATAACATTTCAAGTTAATTTCAACTGGGAATTTAATTCCAGAATTAAGGGAAAATAAAAGATTGCAAAAACAAAACGAGAAGATGAAGATGAAGAAATCAAAAAATGATTGCTCTGCAGTAAGATGGTAACATCTAAATCTGCATTTTAAGCAGTAATCAAAGTATTATTTAATTCAATTATCACTTCGTTCACTATTCAAAACTTAAATTTAGGTAGCCCCTTTATCAACTTTAGGTGGGTCTTACTTGCAATTTTTTCTTCTTTTAAACATCATACACCTTAGGTACCACTTTGTTCTTGATATCTCTCTCTCTCTCTCCCTGTGCTTCTAGACATTTAATCAGTCATAAACTCAGAACAGAGAGTTATGATTATCACAACTAACTTACATGGGGACCATTTCCATTTGCCTAGTTTTCAAAGTTATAGCTAGTAGCAACGATAAGTTAGCATCGTATGACTAAGAAATCGAATTAATCTCTCATGTGACTCTTTCTCATAGCTAGTAACCCTCAAACACATAAATTAATTAAATGCATATAATAAATATGTGTGGTCACTGGGTTACGTGATTCATGTATATATTTATAAATATAGATATACCTTCTTCTCCTTTGTTCAATCGATCCCTTATTAGTAAATATCTTTTGTGTGCAAGATATTATTCATTATTAAGTCCACAAAACATGGTGTGCCATTTGTCAGAGGCCTGCTCCTGCATGTTATTGGTGTCAGCTACTTATTTAAAGTTGATTTCTTTATAAAGACAATGCAATGAATTAAGAAACATTTAGGAGTCCATTCGGTAAAGCAAATTAAAACAATCTAACATATTCATATATATATATATATATATTCTGATAAAAGCTTCCTGTGATTTTGACGTTCTGTTTCTTTTAACTTGTTTTGTTCCCTTCGGGAGGTTGGCCTGGAAATAACGAATGGATGCGTACAGAGTCATCGATATCAAAAAGTGGAATGGAAACATAGCACCTTGGTCAGTGTCAAACCAAAGAGGTTTTACAATTGGAATTATTACCATGTTATTTGTTCTGTTTTCTGAGCTAATTGAAAGAAAATTTAACTGGAAATATTATTACAAGATTTTTGTGGTATATATGGCATTGCAATTGATCACTGATGATGTAATCCTCTGATTTAGGCAAGAGATAGACGTTCCTTATTTCCAAAATCATGTTCTTTTATGATATCCAATTCAAAATCTCTAGCCATAGCTTCTTTAAAAGGAGTTTTAGCATGATTATGAAGTATAGCAATTTTTCGAATTTTTATGTTCTTATGCTACAGAGAAAACATAATAGCCGATATTTTCCCATGAGATTTATTTAAATTTTCTCCGTTATCATGTTAATTTTCTGAAATAAATGTTTTATTTATATATTTCTTTTTCTATAGGATAATTTCTGGGAGATGGGTGATACTGTTCCTTGTGGTCCTTGCACAGAGATTCACTATGATAGACTTGGTAACCGTGATGCTTCATCATTGGTTAATAATGATGATCCAACATGCATTGAGATATGGAACCTTGTCTTTATTAAGGTATAATTTTGTGATTATGCTATCGTCTCTCTGTTTACTAGTTGTCATCCTCAGTACTGGGTGCAATTTGAGAACTTTGAATGTTTCAATTATTGGTCATTGTATTGTGTCAATATAGGTCTGTTCTTTGGGTATTTTGTGCTACTTAACAATTCGATTGATAAATTGGCTATCTTTGTTTGATTATTGTTCTACAGTTCAATAGGGAAAGTGATCGCTCCCTAAAACCTCTGCCTGCTAAGCATGTTGATATTGGAATGGGTTTTGAGAGATTGACTTTAGTACTTCAGAACAAGATGAGCAACTATGATACTGATGTATTCTTGCCCATCTTTGATGCTATTCAACAAGTAAGATGTTTATTTCCATAAACATACAATTTTTGTTTTCCCCAACATTTTTTAATCCAGATTCATGGTTTCAATGTCGACAATTTGAAATATATCATTGTTAAGAAAATCTGTAAGCTTCCAACTTTATTATAAAAAATAGATCTGCAATTTTAAGGTAGGCCTTTTACCTATTCATAAAATGATTAATATTTTGGAGTCTGTTAATTAGGTAAGTGCTTCCTTAATGCATATGCAGTTTGATAGATTTATTTTTTATTTTTTAATTGTAACGCTTATGTCTGGTGTTTTTGCTGTGATTTTGGCTTCAATTTCTACTGATTTGAGTTGTGCTAAAGGGAAGCAAGAAACTTTTTCTGTTGATTTTTTTTTTTTTGCAGACTGCCAGTTTGTTTAAGTGTGGAAGCACCGGTCATGTCCTAGAGGGGTAAGAAAAGCTATTTCATTGTTTTTATGTTTGATTGTTCTATAACGAGGGAACCTTAAATTATGACTGGTGGCTTTGCAGGACGCAACTTGTCAATGCTTCCAGTTGAGCCTCAACCTGGCTACTTCTTTCTTTTATTGATTTATTTGTCTATCTATTTCTTTTTCTTATACGAACATCTAGACTCATAAACTTGGCAAGCTAGCTATATATGAATATGAATATTTAACTTTTTTTTTCTTTTTACTTTGTCTGATAGAGACGATCACTGTTCTGACAGAGCTTGCAACAGGGGATGTTGGAGCAGAGCAATTTCCCAGATAATTTCATGCTCTGATAGTCCAGAAAATGGTAAATAATAAGTGTAATTCAGTTTCAGGGCAGCGCCTCTATAGTTTGTATCCTCAGAATTCATTAAGTACTAAAATAGATAAATGAAATGACTATCAATTCTAGCTTCAGTCTTCTCTTGATTCAAAGAACAATTTAATTCCTACATATCAAAGTCGAGTGCATGGTGAGATACTTTTCTTTCCTTTTGAAAATAACTATTTCTGAGTATGACAGAGAAAACTCCAAGATGTTGCAGAACTGAAAATGGGAAGAAAATGAGCAGTGGAGCAGCAGGGAAGACCATCGCCGTCACTGGTGCCTCTGGCTACATAGCTTCATGGATTGTGAAGCTTCTTCTTGCTTGCGGTTATACTGTCAAGGCCACAGTTCGTGATCCCAGTTAGTTTTTCATCATCTCTTTATCTTTTATATATTAATTCATTCAAAATCTTGTTTTGGTCTTTGTATGCAAATATCTATCATCAATATATTTCATCGTTTGATGATTTTGCTGAGGATTTTGTTCATGATCTCTGTGGTTTAACGTGATGCGAGTCTATGCATGCAATATAAGAACATACCCTTTTGCAGATTTTGGCTGATTCGGTGTAAATTGTATTGTACAGATGGATTTTACCCTTTTTTTTGGTTTCGTTTGCTCAAGTAGCGAAGTTTATGAGATGGGTTTGGAGTTTCTTGATGTGGGTTGTTTTGGTTTGTTAGAGATAATGATCTGGTTATTTGTCAATTGTTTAGATTCTCCAGTTTTTAAAAGTTTGGTTCTTGATGTTATTTACATAATTATAGCTAATGAAATGCAAAAAAGGTATTAAAAAAAATTGGGATTGACGTGTGTAGTGACTGAAACTTATTTACATGCCAGCCTGCATGCATTGCATATGCAAGTATGTAAGTCATGATTGTTCTGTGCTGAAATGGGAATAGTAATGGAGGGTTCTATATAATCCAGAAATTGGGAATTCTAGATTTGGAGAAAGCCTATCCTATATTAGCTTTTCTTTTCCAATTTGTCTAACTTTGTGGCCAGATTCATGTTTAGTTGGGGATTTCAGTAATAATTTTCTGTAATTGTTGTTTGTTTGAACTTTTTAATTTTCTGTGGGTTTTGTCATCTTTATGGTGCTATGTTTCCCAATATTTTTTTTTTTTGGTCCCTGAAATTCAGATTAAATTATGATATTAGTTGCATAAGCAAGTAGCCTCTTCTGCAATTACTGGTAGTATATCAGTGACGTTATTAATAGTAAACATATCTTAATGCTGTGATCACTTGTAGTTATAATTATCACTTTCTTTTCGTTTCCATACCTTTTGTTTTTATTTTTGTTTTTTGTAATATATGTGGTGAACAGAAGGACAGTAATGTAGATTATTGCTCTTAAATACTGTCTTGTGCTAAAGTTAAGAGAAATTATAATGCTCTAAAATTGCAACTTTCTAGAATCTGATGTTCATCAAAACTGGATGTCCTTTAAAAAAAATGAAGAAACATAAATATAACAAGCGGGTTAGCTGCCTTTGCTCACTTGCAGGGAGCATGAGTTCTATGAAACATTTAAAGTTTGCCATGAATAAATTTGTCTTTCTCCAACTTTGGTGTCTGTTGAATGATATGCTAATCGTATCCAGTTCTTACTTCTGCAGATGATCCAAAAAAGACAGCACACTTACTTGCACTTGATGGAGCTTCAGAGAGACTGCAGTTATTTAAAGCAAACCTGTTGGAAGAAGGGTCATATGATTCTGTTGTTGAAGGATGTGATGGAGTTTTTCATACTGCATCTCCTTTCTATCATGATGTCAAGGATCCGCAGGTTAATTATTGCATTCCATCATAGTTAACTATAAATGTAAAACCTGCATAAGGCTATGAAATACTGATCAGGACCTTTGCCTGTTTTTGTTCCATCATGGAAAGATGAGGCAGATAATTGGGTTTGTAACATGTTAGTCCACTGTTTTTCCTTCTAAAATTCAATGCTAGATTCAGAATGGCTGAGTTAAAAGACGTCCTTAAAACAATTTTATTGGCACATTTTTGAACTCGTCATGTGATTTTTACCTTGTTGAGCCCAAATTTTTATTGTTTCCATATGTATGTCCCAACATCTTTTCCTTAAACCATTCAGCTATGAATAACTCCGGTATCTGTGTTTCCAGGTGTCAATCAAAAACAAATCAATTGTTGTTACAACCTGCATCATATTTGCAAACGGTCTTCTTAATGTTGTGATGTTTTAAATTTATTTCATTATATATTTTTATTGAGCCTATTACTACTTTCTCTCAGGCATCAGCATAAGGAGTCAGAATAGTTATCCCTTAGCTCTTCAGTTTTACCTTTTTTATTAAGAAAACTTTCATGCTTTCAAGGAGAAACTTTCTTATTAGCTAACTAGCTCTTCCCCTTAATTCCAATCCTTTCCACTTCAATATCACTTCGGGGTAACATTCGTTTGTTAGCCTTTGTTACTTAAGAACAAGGGAAGTGTCAGTAGGCGCAGTTCGACATGTCCTAGAAAAATCTCCTTGATGTTTAATTAAGTGAAGTGGTCGTTTCATGAAATTCAAAATGAGTGATTTGATGTCCCTCAGGATAGAGTGGAATTGCTACAGAGTTCTCTTCTTAAACAAAATGTTGATGAGACCTTATAATAATGAATAAGATGGAATAGGGAATATTTCCTTTCCTCTGTCTTTCTAAACTTGATGTCTTAGCAGTATTA
Source organism: Boswellia sacra (assembly GCA_013180625.2). Taxonomy (NCBI): domain Eukaryota; kingdom Viridiplantae; phylum Streptophyta; class Magnoliopsida; order Sapindales; family Burseraceae; genus Boswellia; species Boswellia sacra. The sequence goes on from SNVD02004918.1 coordinate 22,213, forward strand.
GATGTATAATTTATGCTACATCTCTATGTTTTTGAATCAAAATTTTTCTGTCTTGGAAGGTATTACGGCTGTAACTAGTATGCCTTATAATATCAAGCTAATACGGTTATCAGCTTTAACTTTCTCAATTTCCTAAGATAGAAAACTCCTTATTCTTGAAACAATAGCCATATTCCAATCAATTTTGGACCAAAATCTCTTTCTATAAATATACATGGATACAACAGTGGACTATGTCCACTAGAAAAGATAGAAAATTTGTAAGGGTGGTAACTTTTTATTTTTTTAAGTTACATGCTTAAACTAATTTGAAAGAATTGTCTCTTGGTTCTAAAGTTTAACTGAAAATTTTGACGTGAGGAACCTGTTTGCTTTTTCATCAAGCATATAATTCTCCCAACAGTATTTGAACCAAAAAGAGAAAATGTCTGATGAATCAATTGTGCTATTTAACTTTTTTAAACCCAATTTACTGTGATTATATGATGGCTGAGATCTGCTCAAATTCTTACTCTATTTAGTTCTGATCTTTTGCTATCAGTTTGCAAAGTAGTTGAAAGCCATTGATAAGACAATTGCTAAGAAACTCCCTGGGATTTCTGGTTTCTACTGTAAATTCTCATTTATTTCAGATTACTCCCTGGGAATCCTGATACCAAAAGATCACTCCTGCATATTATGGTGGCAGTCCTGTGAGCCTTGATGTGATCACTTATGTTCAAGAGCAACAACAGAACTTTTGGCACTTCTGGATTTGAAGAAGGAATCCCATTTGCTTGCTCAATGAATGGAGGGCTTGTTGTAGGTTTTGAGGGAAGAAGCTGTTGGACTAGGTAAAGAAATTGGGCATCCTGTATCCAAATTTTTTTTTTTAAATCGCAATCGTTCTTGCTAATTATCATAATTTAATGTTGCAGGGGAAGTTTATTTTCTACAGTAGATTTAGTGTTCTGTCAAATAGAAGAGAGTAGGACTTGCAAGTGTGATATCAGCTGGTGAAGAACTTGTGAATCATATGCTTTTTACTCTTTACCTTATCATTAAATGTTCTCCTGTTTCATGATTAGATACCAGGTTGCCTGTCTTCACAGGAAAATAGACATTGTTTCTTATATTTAGATAATGAAATCACATGCAGACTCAGAGACCATGTATAACACAAGTTCTTTCTCCTATGTTACAGGACAATCATAAATTACAGTTTTGGCTCACAGTTTTCATTTTCAATAATTATGCGTTTTGAACCAGTAAAATGTGCCTTTTGGGGATAAGAAGGTTGCACATAACTCTCGCATGTGTGAGACACTAGCCAGCCAGATTGATGCTAGGTCCTCCTTGGTATGAAGGAGCTGTCACCGTCATAAACTTGTGTTTCCCAGGTTGAAAGTTTTGAAACCTATCATTACTAATAAAGAACAGACATTCACAAAAATAATCTAAAGTGACCTGAAGGACAATAACTTTAACTTCTCTAACCATTGATGCAGAATTCACTTACATGCTATATATCTATCCAACTCTTTATCTTCCACTAAGTGGAATACAGAATGTGTCAGGAATCGGGAGTCATCAACTTTCTGCTTAAATTAAAAGCAAAATTTGTTATCATTGGATAGTGCTCAATATGGAATCAGGTACTTTTCCATCTCTATAAGGGCTTGTTCTCTACATTAGCATCACTTTCTACCAAAAAAAAACCATACTCTTTGTTCATAGCAGATCTTTATTTCATACTTTTTTGCAATCAGACTGCGAGATCTGGTTTCTATTGATTTTTCATTTGCTTCATATCACCTTTTATTGAAGTTGTGTGCGCACTTGCTTTTGGAACTTCAGTTCTCTATGTTTAATTTATAGAATTTCATTGTTTTTTAAAGTCTATATTTCATTTGTGGCCAGATATTGTGCCATAACAGTGCATACATCAATTTATATATTTCTTCTTGCATGAACTGTGCCTTTTTTTTTTTGGTAGTTATCGAATTTATTATCCTAAGCTTAGTTTCTTCTATATGATGCGTTTGCTGATTATCAGTTGCCAGAACTTTTAAGGACTCCATTGCAGTCTTTATGCTTGCAAATCAAAAGTCTACAACTTGGAAGTATATCTGAATTCCTGTCTAGGGCCTTGCAGCCACCTAAACCTTTTTCGGTAATTTTCATTAAGTTTCTTCTTTCAAACCTAAAAAATCTGCAGAGAAAATGAAAACACTGCTGTGGCCCTTTTTGCTTGCCCCATACTTGTCTAAATTATACACTTTTTCATCATAGCCACATATATTTGTTCGCCATTAGTATTATCTGTTGGCCTTCTTGCTTGCATTCGTTTATGTGTTGAGTTATACATGTTTTCATTATAGGTGTTTATATTTGTTATCTTTAGTTTTATCTTTTTGTATTTCTACATATAATTCATTTGATTTATTTTTCTTTTTGTAGGTCAAAAATGCTATTGAATATTTGCAGATCATTGTGGCTTTAGATGAGAATGAAAATCTGACAGTGCTAGGTCCAGATTTATTTCTGTTTTACAAAGCTGTTTCACTGTTTTTATGTTTGATTATTCTACAACGAGGGAACTTTAAATTATGACTGGTGGCTTTGCAGGCCGCAACTTGTCAATGCTTCCAGTTGAGCCTAAACTTGGAAAAATGCTTATATTAGGAGCTATTTTCAACTGTCTAGATCCAATAATGACTGTTGTTGCTGGTCTTAGTGTGAGAGATCCATTCTTGATGCCATTTGACAAGAAGGATGTAAGTTCTTTGTCATGATCATAGCAGCATTTGTTATTTCAATTCTTCTAATATTATTTTCTTTTCTAACGTCTGTGTTGCCATTTTTCTTTTCTGTCCACTTTGATGCATTTGCCAAGAATGCTTGTTGTTTTTATTTACCAAACCTCCAATCTCTGTATTCTTACTGAGGTTTCCTCTTGATTGTGGAGCTTGAGGGTCTTGTTTGGAGTGAAGAATTAAATACTGTCCACTTTTTGCAGCTTGCGGAGTCTGCAAAAGCTCAATTTTCTGCTCGTGAATACGGTGACCATCTTGCACTTGTACGAGCATATGATGGTTGGAAAGATGCTGAAAGACAGCAATCTGGTTATGAGTACTGTTGGAAAAATTATCTCGCTTCAAACTCTGAAAGCCATCGACTCTCTACGGAAGCAGTTCTTTTGTTTGCTCAAGGATAATGGTCTGGTACATGGCACTAAGAACTACAACAAGTGGAGCCATGATGAGTATCTTGTACGAGCTGTCATCTGTTCAGGGCTTTTCCCTGGAATATGCTCTGTTATGGTGAGTTATGCTTTGGTATCTTGGTTACTTCATCTACTTTTTATCTCTTCATATGTGTGTGTATATAAATGTGTATTTTAAGCAACTTGAAGTTCCAAAAGATTAATTAAATTAGATTTTATGAATATAAAATTGGTGATATGCTTTCCATAGTCGAAGAGCTGCATTTGCTTGGCCAGTATCTTCAATAAATTAATTCATTTGTTAGGGCTACAGATGGCTTGTGTTTTCACTTGATAGAAAATATTCACTAATACTATTGTAACTTACAGAACAAAGAAAAGTCAATAGCGTTGAAAACAATGGAGGATGGCCAGGTGCTTTTGTACTTGGTAAATTTCTTGTCTTTCACTTATTTTGGTATTCATGTGAGAAATTGTATAATTTTTATTCTTTCCTTTTCTTTTATCTTTCCACCCTCTTTCAAGAATAAAAACACAAATATATTCAAATTATAGTTCCTCAATCTTGCTTTTTTTACTCCAAAAAGTTTTTATAATGAACACTTGATTATGAAATTAAACAGAATTTTGTGAATGCTAGAGTACCCAAAATTCCATACCCATGGCTAGTTTTCAACGAAAAGGTTAAACTCTTTCACTTATTTTGGTATTCATGTGAGAAATTGCCACTCCACCTCCTGCTTATGTATTGAGCCGTGGCATTGGTTGGCAGGTGTGTGATTTGGTCACTTGCAACTGCTCACCCCTTCTGTATTTTCTTGATCTATTGATTTTAACATATAGATTGAACTTGACTACATTTTATCTGAGTGACTTTTGATTATCACTTTGGCAGGGTATTGGTGTATTGCTTGATGGTCTCTTTGGGACAGGCACTGGTTCTACTGTTTCTGTGTAAGTTGCACTTTCAAATAACAATGTCCAGCTTATGTTATTGGCATGTTGCTACACTGTTTTCCATATTATGTAGACTTAACAGAAGTCATGGCGATGTCTTCCAGGGAGAATGTGGGACTCCTTGGACTGACCAGAGTTGGGAGTCGTCGAGTTGTTCAAATATCTGCTGGCTTCATGATATTCTTTTCAACCTTAGGTATATATTACTCTTGACTGTGACACATGGAATTTCGGGCATGATCCGAGGACAAGTCTTTCAATCATATTAACTTGTGTCCAAGCATGTTATACATATATTTACTTTTTTTGTAACTAAAATATCAGGCTAAATTGACTCGTTCTCCTTCTCCTCAATTTAAAAGAAGAATAATGCTTTTCAAGCTGAAATTCAATAAATTGGTCTGCATCAATGACTTCATAATGAGAAAATATTAAAACTGTACTCTGAGGATAATTCTATATATTTTGCAGGAAAATTTGGAGCTGTTTTTGCATCAATACCCTTCCCAATATTTGCTGCATTATACTGTGTTCTTTTCGGCCTTGTTGGTATGTAATTATTATTTAAAGCTAAGATATTTTCTATTTCTTTCATATTAGCCTTAATGACATAATTCCATTACGTGTTTTCAGCTTCAGTGGGATTATCATTTCTGCAATTCACAAACATGAACTGCATGCGAAACCTTATTATTACTGGGCTCTCACTCTTTCTTGGCATATCTGTGCCCCAATTTTTCAATGAATATTGGAATCCCCAACACCAGGGTCTTGTTCATACCAAAGCTGGATGGGTGAGTATATTAACTTGACAAAGTTACTCTGTGATGCTATGCATAAGAATTATATATTTCCTTGTCTTATTCCATTTAATTGGATTGGATTCCTCCCGTTTGCAGTTCAATGCTTTCTTGAATACCATATTCTCGTCTCCAGCAACAGTGGGATTGATAGTTGCGGTGTTCCTAGACAATACATTAGAAGTGGAGAAGTCAAAGATAATGCTACAAGCAAAGATAACAAGAAGCAATATTGCTTCAAAGTAGTAGCCACATTGTTTTAGAAGAAAAATTAATGAAATAATTAAGAAAAGAGTAATAAGAGAAAGAGTTTGATTTATGTGGAGAAGTATCTCTGTTTAGTTGTGTTCTGTGTTTTTATTTTTTGAGTAGGAAAAAAGCAAATCCTAGTGCAAAATTTATAGAAATGCATAAGTGAGGGGAGCAAGTGTCAAGAAGTATCGGTTATAAGTTAGAATGAATGCTAGCTCATTAAACTCATTTAGAATAATAACATGCATGGGAAATTAGGGAACTTAAAAAGTTTAACCAATTTAATTTTTCATATAAAACAATAGTGATAAAGATGTATTGCACTTTGGCAGTTTTGTTTTGCCTCTGGTTTGAGTAGCCTCAAGACATTCGAGTTTCTTTATCGCTAAATTGACTGTGCATTTTCTGTCTCCAAGTCCAGGAGGGTTGATTAGAGGTGCTATATTCTGCATCATCTTGTAAAAAATGTGCATGCATTTTCCATTTTATATGCCTTTAGTGTCTTGCTTCTGCTAAACAACAACTGATGAGACAAATCAAAAGAAATATTGACATTTATCTTTTTTTTTCCCTCTGTGTGTGTGTGTGTGTGTGTGTTTTATTTATTTATTTTTTGTTGTTGTGGGGTTGTGGGGTGGTTTTGAGGCTTTGTATTTCTTGTGCACTTTGGTCATCTAAGTGATCTAGATAATTTTCCGGATGAACTCATTCTACATCATGCATTCCACAAAGTAATTTTATGTTATGATATGTTTCTCTAGTTTTTCTTTTCATGGTACTATTAAATCAAATGCTAGGAAAAAAGTAGCTAGACGTTAGATGTTAGATAAGATTGATAATCCATGCTGTGCTGTATTTTAAGAGTCGCCTTCACTACTGTCTGCAAGTCCTATGGAACTTTCTTTCAAGTATTCTGCTTAATAGACTCCCCTTTTGTTTTAGTCTGAAAGACTTGCATTTCTTGGCTTCTTGCATGAATGTTTTGGCTCATGTTGAGCATTGGAGTTTTCATGTTTTCCATGTCTGTTGGAGATGCTAATCGTATATCAATGATGACTGACAGATCCGTTATTCTATTTGAGCTCTATTTCCAGATAGAGAATGCTTAACCCTTGTGAGCTTTAAACAATGAAAATGATCTCCAAAGACTAGATCAAATATTGGTTAGTACCTTAATGCTGTCTTAATCTCTCCTGTGGCTGTTTTCTAATGAGTTTTATTTTTCTCTTTCTGTTACGTTAATGGTAAACTGAAACCCTTAGTTTTGTATGCAGTTGGATAGGTTGAGACCTGAACTTAGAGCTGGGCTAGATGCCTTGACAAGATTTGTTTTTGAGAGAACAAGACCCAAGCAAGTTGGGCTACCATAATGACAGGTCCGGTTCTTGTTGGTATTACTAAATCTTACCTAGATGCTCTGAATAACGGTGCAGTGCCTATAATATCCTCCTCATGGCAGGTTAGGGTTTCTTAAATTTCTGTTCAGTTACACTTTTTTCCTTATATTGTTTTTTTAGTATTTGGTTATGATCATATATTATGGTGTAGAGACCTGTCAGCTAACAATTTGAGTGGTCAACTGCCTCCTTCAATGGCAGTTGAATCTGCTGAAGAATTATCTGCTGGCTCTTAATATGAATCTTTTGTGTAGGGATCAGCTAAGAATTTGTCTGCTTCCTGCACTTCGAGATTGAAACCAGGATTGGTGAGTGTTACAATTTTAATTTTCTTGGCTTTTGTCATTTGCCTTTGGATCTTAATAGTTCCTTCTAACAAATTGACAGTGTTTCAATTACAGATTTTGGCATCAGTGCTAGCCAAGAGAATTCAGTTGCAATGGTTAGTGATAGAAAGTATTTGCGCTGTCATTCATCATTGCATGCAGCTTTCTATTGCTCTTTTTATCTGGATTAATTACTAATTGTTACTTTCTAGTTACTTTAGAACATAGATATTCACTATGAATGTCTCAAAGATGTTTCTAATCTGTCTCGAATGTCTTACAATTCTAGTATCTAATTGTTTCAGAACCGTTACATACAATATAAATAATTTTATTTGTATGTTACTTTCGAGTTCAATAATAGTGTTTTAACCATTCAATTAATTCTATTTGTATTATGTTTTCAAGAAAGAATATATAATATAAATAATTTTTTTGAAAAATATTTATAAAATATTTATAAATATATATATATATATATATATTCATACTTGACGGTTCAAATATGGGCCAAACGAATATGTAATATTCAATACCATTCCCAAAAATTTGACAATAATAAACCGTCAAATATGGGCTAAAAGAATATGTGATATTTGACAGTATCATTTAATAAACAGTCAAATATGCGATAAAAATTCTGTAATATTTGACATTAACAAACAGTCAAATATGAGTTCTGCACCAAAAACGGACAAACAGTCAAATATTTGACTGTCAAATATAACCACAAATATTTGTCTGCCAAAATAGAGTCAAGTATAAGCAAAAAAATTTTGTCATACTTGACAGTATCCAAACGATCAAGTATTAAGAATTTTATTTACAAACAATATTTGTCTGTCGAAAAGAGTCAAATATTACTATGTTAACATACTTGACGGTTAAAAACAATCAAATATGTAAAAATTTTGTCATACTTGACAGTATCCAAACGGTCAAGTATTAAGAATTTTATTTACAACAATATTTGTCTGTCGAAAAAGAGTCAAATATTTGCTGACATACTTGATGGTTAAAAACAATCAAATATGTAAAAATTTTGACCGTTATGTTCAGAATATTTGACGGTTACTGTCAAATATTATTAACAATAATTTAAAAAATTTGACCGTTGCTTTTGGCATATTTGACGGTTTATGTCAAATATTTATTCCACAAACTGTCAAATAATGCTAAAAATTTGAATTTCAAAGGTATAAAACTTGACTATTTCGTAAGAGTCAAATATGTTATAGTTAATATTTGACTGTTTGACCAACGGTAAACTATTATCATATTTGACGGTGACATATATGACACGCAATAACCGTCAAATATTATCATATTTGACGGCTAAAAACAGTCAAATATTAACTTTTTTCTTGTAGTGAGGGCCGGTGGTCCCCGGCCCCGGCCCTGGCCATCAATTGCAAAACCCAGTCCCTGGAAATTCTCCAGAATTTTTTTTCGGGGCTGAGACTGGGGTATCCTAGGCGGGTCCGGGTTTTCCAATAACCCGGGATTAAAACTCGGGTTGCAAAAAAACAAAGTTAAAACAAACAACCTGTCAAAACGCTCGACAAAACTCGACGCGCTCGATAGAGCTCGACACGATCATTCGACACTCGATACTTACATGTCGAGTCGTGTCGGATTCACAACCGACACTCGATATCAGTCTATTTTCAAAGACGTCGAGTGTCAGATGATGAATCCGACACTCGACACTTACATGTCGAGTGATGATGCATCATCCGACACTCGACACTTACATATTGATTCGTGACGGATTCACAACCGACACTCAAAATCAGTCTATTTTCTAAGACATCGAGTGTCAGATTCATCATCTGACACTCGACATTTACATGTCGAGTCGTGTCGAGCGCTATCGAGCTCGTCGAGTTTTGTCTAGCGTTTTGATAGGTTGCTTGTTTTAGCTTTGTTTTTTTTTCCTTTTTGCATCATATTTAACTATAACGACCTTGTATTTGCAAGTTAAAGCAAATGGCAAGTGAATTGTAGACAATAGAGGATGTCGTTTAAGGGGTTATATTTAAGAATACAAATTTGATGGATTAAATTGATATAATTTTTTAATTTAATTACGCACCCCAGGTTCAATCTCGAGTCCCCGGCCCCAGCACCTCCACCCCTGCCTCGGCCTCGACCCCGGCCGGGCAGAAAATTCCTACCCCGGCCTCGGCTAATTACCCCAGTTTTTCGGGTAATTCCCCGTCCCCGGATGACCGGGTTTTTCGGGTCCCCGACCCCGACTGGGTTGGTTTGCCATCCCTACTCATATTACATTATTATTCTTTTATCTAAGATTAAGAAAGAAATTAATGTATACAATATCCACTACTTATCTATTTGCACTTTTTATGTAGACTAGTATAATTTTATTACTACCTAATTTGAAATCAATCTAATCTCGCAAGACCATGTGACACTATAGCTTTCTATATGTAAACCATGATTTGTAATCTATGATTTAAAACAATTTACTGTCTACTGTATACTTGCTAACGTTGTTTTAATTGAAATTAAATGTGTTAGACATTAGAGGAAAATTAATATTGACCTTACAGTAAACGTAATTCTAACTGATAAATTTTAATTAATAATAATAAATCAATGGATACCATATAAAATGGTTCAATAATAAATGCAAAATCATATTTCATTAGAGGATAAGTGAATTTTTTTTTTTTACCATACATTCAGATTAGATCAGCTGAGAAGATATGAGAACTGAAAAATCATATCTAATTTTCCCCCTTTGTTCCTATACTAGTGTGCTTCCTTTTTAATTTTTTATTATTTCTGTGTATTATCTCATGAGAAGATCCATTTTAAGCTTATTCTTGAAAAAATCTTCTATTTCATTGTCATACAGTACCCTTCCGTGAAGGTGTAATCAACGATGCCATCCAGCATTGCAATTTCAGTATCTGCATCGCTCAAGGGTTCATTTGCTTCATTCTCCATAATTTAAGAACTTCACAACGCTAAAATGTTCACAACACAAGTAATTTATTTATGAACGGTTCTGTATAGTTTGTCAGATTACTTGAAATTAGGCTTATTCTTAGGAAGATAATTTAAGTAAAACTCTTTATTTATATCTATTAGAGAGAAGAGAGAAAGCCAAGGGGAAAGATTCTACCCCTGCCTAAGCCTCCAAAAGTGCGAGTAGAAATGGTGCCACTCCACACACACACATATATATGCGTGTGTGTGTTCACAACACACACACACAGCTCATGTTGTGATTCCAAAGATCTAAAGTCCTTTTCTTTGAACAATTAGATGACAAGATCCATTAATTCCTTTTTTGTAATTTTTGGTATATAGATAAGACACTATAATAAAGTTAAAAAGTTTTCAAAGTTGCAAAAGAAGTCCCCTGGATAAAAGACAAAACAATAATTTTACAACTTCATAGAAACTCCCCCAAACAAGAATAAGAGCGCAGAAAACAAATTATAAATTCCCTTTTGAAAACAAATTCAATTAAAGAGTCTCAAAAAGTTAGAGCTTTGGCTATGAATTTCCTTTTAAAATCCTTATTGAACAATTTTAGATGGTAGACTTAGCCATACACTTAGGCAAATAACATCTCAAAATGCAAGGAGAAAATATACAAATAGAATGAGCATCAATTGTAATATCTTTTAATTTCAACAGCTAGAAGGATGAGGCTTTCATCACACACTATAGGAAAATTCACTTTTTGGAACAAATATTTCGTCACTAAATCCAACTTTTTTTGACGAAAAATATATTGTAAATATTTTAATTTAGTTTTTTATTTACACATTTATTAAATTAATATTTTGATTTTAATAACAAAAGATTTAAAATTAAGAACACTTTTTCTTGATACAACTTTATTTCATATAAGAATAATTTTATTAAGTGAAAATAAATTACAAACAAAAATTAAATTCCTAGTTTACAATGTATGAACTTTGTTCTACATAGAAAATTTACAATAAGCACAATCTCATCCTTCAAAAGCAAAGTTGACTATTTACAATAAATAAAAATACTCTCCAAATAATACATAATGTATCAAATTCATTCCACGAAGACAGCTTTAAAATAAAAATAAGAAAATAAAATAAAATCACTCTCCAATGCCCATATCCAATTGTTGGTCTTGTAAAAATCTTCAAGTCAACTACATCGTTAAATAAACATATTCAAAATAGAAACAAAAAAAAAAGGTTAATCACTAAACATTAAAGCAAAAGGCTAAAAGAAAAAAGGTATATAATCATATTAATAAAATATAATACAACACATAAATATGTTTGAAAAATAAATGTAAGTTAAGGTGTAGAAAAGAATAAATGTTAAAGAAATAAAATTAGAAGAAAGCGTTGAAAGCTGGGAAAGAAGGAAATGAGAAAATTGTGGAGTGACATGGATATATATGTATAATATGAGTTTTAGTTGATGATTTTTTTTATTTTTTTGCAATGAAAAGTCGTAGCTAAAAGTTTCCAAAAATTCGACCTCCCGCCAAAATTTTTTTCGATTTTTTGATGAAATTTTTGGTTTTTGCAAGGAAATTTTTTATTTTTTGTGACAAAATTTTATCGCTAAAATTTTTTGAAAACTCTCAAGTGGCAAAAATCCCATCAAATTTTTTTAAAATTTTCCAATAAACTTTTTTGCTTTTGCGATGAAATTTTTTATTTTTTGCTAAAAAAATTTTGTTGCTAAAAGGTTTCCAAAAATTTTCCTAGCGGGAAAAACCCCCCAAATTTTTTTTTTAATTTTCCAATGAAATTTTGGTTTTTGTGACTAAATTTTCTTCTCAAAACATTTTCCTAAAATAATTTGATAAAATTTTTGATCAATTAGAGAAAATCAAATGAAGGACGTCAATTGCACTCGTGGACAATATTACTCATTGTAAAATTTATTTAATTTCTTCTAATTTCTATTTTAAACCCAAAATATGTTCCGTGTCAATTAACCTACATGAAGGACTTATATTATCCTAGTAATTATTTAATTGTTATGTATTTGGTTAATGTTTTATATATAGTTATTTTAACATAGTATTTTTTTAATTATAATTTTAGTATATAATCTATGTAATTATTATTATTATTATTTAATCTACACTTATGGTGATAATTAATTAACTAGGTGGAAAATTAATTTTTACTATATATAATCTAATTGACATGTAACATACTCTTAGGAAAGATTTAGTTTATTAATTCTATATTTAGCACAATCAACTAATAATTTGACGTAACAATTGATAATTATTATAATACAGAATGAATTAATAATTTATATAGAAAATAACGCGATCAGGTATATAATCTTCAACCCAATTAATTTAATTAAATAAATTATATTATATATGTAATCAATTAATTTACTCATCTAAATTAAAATAATTTTTATTAGGTTAACACCAATCAACGAATATTCTTTCCACATTGGGTTTTTATTGTATTACTTTGATTAATAAATAATCAAATTGTTGAGAAAATAAGATTATATTAATTGATAATAAACAATCAAATTGATGATGAAATAAGAGTATATTGAATCGCTAATAAATAATGAAATTAGAGTATAGTTGTACACTATTATCTTACGTATTAAGTTTTATATTTAACTATATTTAGACCTGGCAACGGGTCGTGTTAGAGCGGTTTCGTGTCGTTTCGTATTCATGTCGTGTTAAATTATGTTAATCCAAATCTGATCCATTAACTTATTGGGTCTAAATCTAGAAACCCAAACCCGACTGTTAACTTATCGTGTTACCCAAATCCAACCCATTTAACCTTTTTTTTATTTTCAAGTTAGACAACAATATGTGTAATACGATTTGTATAAATTCTAAACATATAATACAAACAATAGTTTATAAATTTAAAATCTAACAAATATTTTGAAATCTATTGAAATATCCAAATTTAATATAATACGAAAATATAAACAAAATTTTGTATCCAACATCATTTAAAGATCCATCTAAAGCATATTTAAGATAAATAATTGATAATATCCAATCATTGAATTATTTCTAAAAATGAAATAGGATATTCTTATAAGTTTCTTCTTTGTATTTCCTATCAAAATATCATACTCATGCACACTTAAGAAAAAGATGACATAATTGTATTAAAAGGGATAATTCTAATTTGCCCCCTGAGGTTAGGCTTAAAGAAAATTGAGGACCTCAGTTTTCTAAAATCTAAGATTGCCCCCTGAGATTACTGTAGCACCGTTAGATTTAACGGAAAATGTATTAAATAGTAACTTAACGCTAATAAACAGTAGTATTTTCCATTAAATCTAACGGTTTAATGCATTTTCTGTTAAATCTAACGGTGCTACAGTAAATTCAGGGGGCAATATTAGATTTCAGAAAACTGAGGTCCTCAATTTTTTTTAAGCCTAACCTCAGGGGGCAAATTGGAATTACCCCGTATTAAAATAATTTTAATTAGGTTAAACATAGTTATAAATTAGTATTTGTTACATTTTATTAAATTTTTTATGTATTACAAATAAATTTACTATATTATCTTAAACATTAACGGGTTAAACGATTTTTTTTAGGATAAACCCAAACACGATCCAATATCAAACGGGTTTTATCGTGTTAACCCATTAACAGCCCGATCTGATAATATTGGATCCAAAACACGTTTTTATCGAATAGGTTCGTATCGTGTTAATCGGTCGTATAGAATTTGTCAGGCCTAACTATATTACTCTTTGATTTTTTGCATACATATTTAATTACTTGATTATCTAATAAAACAAATAGTTCAAATATCTTTAACTCAAAATGTAATATTATATTGTTTAAGATGCACGATTTGAAATTAAATATTATATTGAGATTTATCGTATTACTTATAGTTTAAAACATATCAAATTAATATTATATTAATTACTTCTTAATACATATTTATGATACTTACTTATATTAAATTAAAGATATTGCATATTATGTGTATTTATTTATATTATTAACATGTATGTGAAAGCGCATCATGACTACTTATTCTATGAAGTTGATATCTAACATAAAAATAATTATTCATGTTATGTTAAATTAGATTATATACTGTAAATCAATAACTAATACCATACCTAGCTTCTATTGGTTATGTCGAATTGATTCACTTTCATTTATTACTTAAGTTGCAAGTTAAACTTATAATCTTTGAATTAATTATATCTTGTGTCTTTAATCAATTAATGTTTCATTTACAAGGTTATTAACAAATCCATGGATTTCATTTTATCTTTAATTCTTTCATCAATTAATCCTTCATAATTTAATTTAATTGATCTTTACTATAATGAGATTAATTAATTTATGATTAATGTAAAGTTTATAGGAAAAAATTAGTTTGTCAATCCTATTTAGAGTGATCAATTAATAATTTGACATAACAGTTAAGTACTATTATAATAAACCTATAGTGAGAATTAATCATTTTTTATTAGATTTTGTGATGAATTTTTGTCATGAAAAAGAAATATAAGAAGTTTTCTGCAATGAATATTTCACACTAAATGTTAACCTAATATATATTTTTCCTTTTTTTGTTTTTATTCTGTTATAAGATTCTATAACGAAATTTTGTAGTGAAAAAAATTGTAGAAGTTTTCTACGACGAGTAATACGTCACCAAAAATAACACAATATATATTTTTTCCTTGGTTTATTTCATTTTGTTATGAGATTCTACGATAAAATTTCGTAGCTAAAAAGAAATAGTAGAAGTTTTCTGTGACGAATATTTTGTTACTAAAGGTTATATATATATTTCTTGGTTTTTTTTTATTTTGTTATGAGACTCTACGACAAAGTTTCTTAGAAAAAAAGAAATAGTATAATTTTTTTTGTGATAAATTGTTTGTTGCTAAAGGTTAACCAATGTATATTTTTTTCCTTAGTTTTTTTATTATATTGTTATGTGATTCTATGACAAAATTTAGTACCAAAAAAGAAATACTATAAATTTTCTGCGATGAATGTTTTGTTGCTAAAAGTTACCCAATGTATATTTTTTTTCTTAGTTTTTTTTTTAATTTTGTAATGTGATTCTGCGACGAAATTTCGTGACAAAAAAGAAACAGTTGAAATTCTCTACGACAAATATTTTGTTGCTAAAAGGTTACCCAATGTATATTTTTTCTTTAGTTTTTTTTTTTAATTTTGTTATGTGATTTTCTGATGAAATTCTTTAGCAAAAAAGAAATAGTAGAAATTTTTCGTGAGAAAGATTTTGTTGCTCAAGTTTACCTAATAAATATTTTCTCCTTTTTTATTTTATTAGGAGATTCTGCGACGAAATTTCGTAGCAAAAAAGTAATGGGAGAAGTTTTCTATGATGACTTTTTTGTCGCTAAAGGTTACCCAAAATATATTTCTTTCCTTAGTTTTTTATTTTTATTTTTTTTTACTTTGTTATGAGATTGGAGAGGAAATTTAGTAGTAAAAAGGAAATATAATAAGTTTTCTGTGATGAATTCTTCATCGCTAAAGGTACACAATTTCTATTTTTTCTCCTTAGTTTTTTTTTTTATTTTGTTGTGAGATTTTGTGATGAAATTTCATAGCAAAAAAGAAATAGTGGAATTTCTTTTCTTTTGCGATGAAATGTTCATCACTAAATGTTACCTAATGTATCTTTTTCCTTACTTTTTTCTTTTAGGAGATTCTGTGACGAAATTTTATAGCAAAAAAGAAATAGTAGAAATTTTTTACGATGAATATTTCGTTGCCAAAGGTTACACAATAAATTTTTTTTCTTAATTTTTTTATTTTCCTAAGAGATTCTGCGACAAAATTTTGTAACAAAAAATAAAGAATAGCATTTTTCTATGATGAAATGTTCGTAAGGTTACCAAGTGTATATTTTTTTTTCCCTTAGTTTTTTTTAGGAGATTCTGCAACAAAATATCGTAACAAAAAAGAAATAGTAGAATTTTTATACAAGGAATTTGTCGTCACTAAAGTTTACCCATTGACCCAAAATATATTGTTTTCCTTATTTTTTATTTCGTTATATGATTATTCGACGAAATTTTGTAGCAAAAAAGAAATAGTAGATGTTTTATGTAACGAATTGTTCGTCACTAAAGGTTACCTAATATATTTTTTTTCCTTAGTTTCTTTTTTATTTTGTTATGAGATTCTACGACGAAATTTTGAAGCAAAAAAGAGATAATAGAAGTTTTCTGCGATGTATGTTTCATCACTAAAAGATACCCAATATTTATTTTTTCTTAGTTTTTTTCATTTTGTTAGGAGATTCTATGATGAAATGTTGTCACTAAAAGGTATATTTTGCGATGAATTTCTTGTCACTAAAGGTTTCTAATGTAGGACAACTTTAGGTTATTTTACTTTTAGGAAATTTTTTAGTAGTCTATTTTGAGTTTTATTTGTTTTAGGATTAAATCAATTGTTTTCCTAGTCATATTAGAATTTCTTGTTTTAAATATATTTGAGTCTAATTAGGATTTTAATATTTTAAGATATTTTACTTTTTGTAGGATTTTATTTTCCTATTCTAATTTTACTTCTTTTACAAGTATTAGGATTATTTAGCCTATATAAGGGTTAATTTATCCTAGCTTTGTATTAAAATTCTCATTATTGTCAACTTATCAAATTTTAAAATTTTGTTTAATTTATCTTTTTCTTTAGCTTCCGCATCATATTTGGTATCAGAGCCAAAAATCACGCATGTGATGATTCGGTAGGCGACGGTTCTCATGACGGTGATCAGAGATTTGAGGCCCTGATAGATGAAACTATCACGGTGGCTTACCAATCCTTTCAAACCCAATTCGACGACCAATTCAACAATTTCATATGTCAATTGGAAGAGATGGGGACGGGTGGTAACAGGAAGAATGAACAAAGGCATAGGCGAAACGAAGAGATAGAGGCTCACGTACCTACGCTAATGAGAGTATTTCCTCAATACAATTGCGGAGTCCCACGCATCGGTTCAACAAATATCGAATCAGATGATGGAGCCGCTAGTGAGCACAATAAGCTTGAATCTCTTGACAATAAAATTAAAGAAGAAAAATAAGAGATTTTTTAGATGAAAAGTGAAGGGAGATGTGTAGAAAAATTGATAGAAAATTCAGAAATAGTTAAAGGAGAGTTGTGAAGAAAAATTTGTAGAAGATTAAAAAATAGTTAAGGGAATTCATAAAAAAGATGGGCAAACTTTGTCAATCGTCAGAGACATAATTCATCTCAAATGGAGAGTGAAACCTCACCTCCATCACAAATTCATAGATCAGAACATAGAGATCAAACTTCTTTTCTTTGCCGAAGTCTGACTGCGGCGGGGCCTCCTAAAAAAAGTGTGTTAACAATGTGGCTATATAATCAACAGCCGCGATCATCAGCAAGTGAAACGACACCACCCTTCTGGGAAGATTCGTTGGTCATTGTAGGTAATGAATCCAAGGTTGATGCCGACCAAGATTGCCGAAAACCACTGCAATCGCCACCACAAAAGGACCAATTGTCATATATTGTGAAAAACATCCAAAATCGGCAAGTGAATGGTCACCTCCCTCACCATTCAAATCAGAGTGAGCTGATCTATAAACCCCAAGTGGAGTTGTCGAGTTCTTTGGCCGAAAATTAGTCCATCCACGACTTGGATGACAAATTAAATCAACCCCTACAATGGAAAGAAAGTTACAAATAAGCCCATATGATGAAAAATTTAAACTCGTTTTATGGCAAATATCAGTTGAGTCCCTTTAAAGCAGAATATCAATCTGATCCTTTGGTTCAAAAATATTAAACTGATCCAAAATTTTGGGAATTTTTTTGAGCCTTATAGGTTTTCTTTGTGACAAAAAAGCCCTTACATAATTTTAACTTGGTCCATTTGTCTTCAAATTTTTCTTATGAACCCGTGGTAGGGGAATTAATCCAAGAAAACTCGAGGGTGAGTTTTTTCCGAGAAGAGGAGAATGGGCAATTTATGAATAAGTGTTATATTGTAGTATTTAATCCTTTTACCCAAGAAGAGCATGAAGAGATGGGCATGAAGCAAGATCAAGGCAAGAAGGTCTGGGATCCAAAAGTAAAGGATTGGTGGTATGCTCCAAAAATTTATCGCGTGAAGTCTAGCTTAACAAGGATCAAAGTGAAGATGAAGTTGATTGGATTCAAGTATGTTCATCGAGGCTTGAGCAAAGACAAGAGAGATGATTTGCTAATCTATATCAAATATCATCCTCCAGATATGTGAACTCAAGGACGAGTTCTTTTCAAGAAAGGGGGAATTGATGTGGGACAACTTTAGGTTATTTTATTTTTAGGAAATTTTTTAGTTTTATATTTTGAGTTTTATTTGTTTTAGGATTAAATCAGTTGTTTTCCTAGTC
Organism: Boswellia sacra; assembly: GCA_013180625.2. Lineage (NCBI taxonomy): Eukaryota > Viridiplantae > Streptophyta > Magnoliopsida > Sapindales > Burseraceae > Boswellia > Boswellia sacra. The sequence continues at coordinate 40,562 of SNVD02004918.1, forward strand.
ATATGAGAATTTCTTGTTCTAAATATATTAGACTCCAATTAGGATTTTAATAGTTTAGGATATTTTAGTTTTTGTAAGATTTTACTTTTCTATTCTAATTTTACTTCTTTTACAAGTATTAGGATTATTTAGCCTATATAAGGGTTAATTTATTCTAGCTTTGTATTAAAAATTCTCATTATTATCAACTTATCAAATTTTGAACTTTTGTTCAATTTATCTTTTTCTTTACCTTCCGCCATCAATTTCCCTTATTTTGTCGACCATTTGAACACCAGTTTGGCTATGAATTTTTTTTTTTTTGCAGTATTCTATCTTTTGCGATCAAATATCATCGCTAAAGAAAATTTTATGAATAATTTTTATGCTTTATTTAGCAACGATATATTGTGACAAAATACATATTTCATCGCAGAATGTACCCTTTAGGAATGAATTTTATTTTGTCGCAAAAAAATTTGTCGCTAAAGATAGTGTTTCCTGAAATGGGATGATTAAGCAGAAGAATCACAATAAAGTTACGATGAGCGCTAGTTTTAGATCTTACAAATGTATAAGCATTTCAATTCTCATCCTATGAAATGATGAGAAATGATCATGGGCTGTAGAAAGAATAAAAAAAAAACTGAAAATTTAACTTCCTGCAACAAATTGCTTAATATTGGTGGCTTCGTATACCACTTCGGCATTTGATGTGTTATGCTTGTCCTATGTAACATGTAAGTATTTTTCCAAATTTATTTATGAAGTTACTCATAAAATTAATTTTTAAAAAACGTACAATTTTACATAGATAGGACAGTTAACCACACGATACAAAATATTTAAATTCATAAATTCACATTCACACATGCACTACAACATGCATGTAGATAGGCGTAAAATTTGCTTTGTTGTAGGTTGATTATTGAATTTATTCATTAATATCCGTGACCATATGCATCATTAAGTATACTTTGACATGCATAATCGTTTGATGTTATTGCAATAGAGAACATTTTTTGAGCATAAGTGAATCTAGGAAAAGAAGGAATGTCGAACGCATATTTGTAAAATGTCATAAATCAATTGAAGGGTTTTCTATCAACTACCCACATTATGTAAAGTGAGAATCAATATTTAAAAAATTATTATAAGCAAATTATTTTAAAATTTTATTATGATGGGGATCAATGAATTTATAATATTTTTAAAATATAATTTTAGAATTTGACCTAATTGTAAATTAATTTTCCAAAAATCAAATTTTTTAAAATCTACCTCGTACTTCTTGTGAGATTGTAGTGCAAAAACTTAATTCTTAGATTATTAAATTAATTCTTTAAGAATTTGTTATAAAATCTTTACCAAACACCCAAAAATTCCCAACAGGCTCTCCCATTGCGACTGTAGCATAGTGCATGTTGCCTAGGAGTTAAGATCCTCTCCTAACCAGAGCTTCACCGAACTAATATTGAATTTTGATTGAATATAAGATAATAAAGCTATCGCCTCTGATTGATAAGATAACAAACTTATCTCCTGTAATGGGAGTCATCGACTGATCTCTTGTAGGCTCGATAATAAGCTCGTTATCCTCATCTTTGCGGAAATCATTTTTCTACAACAACACTTCTATTTTTACTTGTAGAGCTTTCAGGTTATAACATCCTTTTATTGGTCTTTTTTCCATTTTTTGCGGGTTGGATTAAGAAGCTTTTTCTCTTTTCTAATGGATTGTATGGCTAATAATTTTATTTATTTATTTTTGGTATAACAGTTGGTTCACTAAATTTCACTAAATTAGTTAAACAATAGTTGGATTTACAAGTTCTGTGTTCCTTTTTGTACGGTAGAACTATAGATGAATGGAAAAGCACGCATGACGAATAACTAGATTTTCTAATAAAGATGTTTTGAATACTCTTCATGTAAGTTTTGACGGGCTACAAGAAGAAACAAAAAAGTAAATATTTCTTGATATTGCATGTTTCTTCAAAGGTTGAGATAGGATTATGCCAAAAAAAATTACATGGTTACAACCTTAGTGCAACTATTAGAATAGATGTTCTTATGAATAAGTCTTTCATAACTATTTTTGTGGAATAAAAAATACAGTTTAGGGATGAAGCCAATTAAGGTCCGTGTGGGGCAATTGTCGCTTCTCAACTTTTCAATTAAGGGTGGTCAATTTTTCCATTTGCACACCAATGTGACGAATTTTTAACTTACTGTGATTTATACCTAGGAGTCGATAGTCCACTATTTCATGGTTAATTTTTTTTTGTGAACCAATGTTTTTTCCCTCATTCTTTCTAGCCTGGCAAGTTATCGAAATGAATTTGTCTATCATTCAGTGCACTTGTGTCTTTCTAGACTTAATGTTATGCAGAAAAGAATCCAATAATGTGAAGTCTTATTTAAGTGAAGAAAGAGAATGAAGAATGAATTGACTCTCTTTCTCCCAAGAATCACAAGCCAATATAATTTATCAATAATAGGCTAACAATCTCAACTTGATATAGAATAAGCCGATATCTACTCCAATGTTTGAACGCTTACAAGGGTTATATTGATATGATGTTTGCGAGTAAATCAGTTAGCAGAGACGGGTAGACTCATAGAATTCTAGAATTCACTTTGCATACAATAAAAATAAACAATTACCAGCTGCAAGCATCCTAGGACTTCATTTGTTGAATAAACAATACAATATCTTTGAAACTTTATATCCATACATTGCCAGGGAAATATGTACTACTTAAAAAACATTGTTTTCAAGTAAGTTGATGCAGGGTGAGCATAAAATTTAAGCCAATATAAAAAGTTAATACTGTTAACACAGTCAAAATTGTACAAGCTGGCACTGCCATTACCAATACCTATTAACCAAATCGTCAATTTAGTGAATTTAATAGATCCATGCGATGGTATGAAACTTGTTACTCAATAGCACAAGTAACATGTCAAAATATGACCATGCAGATATCATCCCAACAAGCAAACAATTGTTTATATATTCTCCAAATGGCCTTTGAATTGGATACAAATTTTAACTAACCTGCCAGGATAGTAAGAAATCCCAATTGCATGTAACCAGAGTTCAGGTACATATGCCCACGGCAAGAAAAGAACTGCTTTACAAAGATTAATCAAAATAGTAAGATGGAACCGCTAGAATTTCTTCATCAAACATCTTAAATTCAGAGTCATAAGGACTTTGCAGTAAAATAAAAGCACTTTATTACGACGAAAATGATAGCCTCTAGCAAATGAAATAAGAAATGGATCCTGTTAATGTGTGCATTTCTCTTCACCAGAAGTCCTAAAAAGAAAAGATCGGTACAATTATTTTTTATGAATTGATGCACGTTTTAATATATAAATACAGTCTAATTCTTTTTATTTCCAGAGTTTTAGTGTCAAGAAGTCTCTTTAACTTATGTTCGTAGAATAAATAATTCACAAGTAAATGCAAAATTAATTAAAAAAAAATTAAGAAAACCTGTAGTGATGACAATGGTAATGGACCCAACAAAGCCATAAACTTCAGAAGTTTTAGGGCAAAACCCAGAAGCAGCCTTGCCGTCAGGATCTAAGGACACAGTTGTTCTCCTCCAGGAAAAACTTAAAATCCTTCTCGGACTATTCACTGAATATCAATCTTCCAGCACCTTCTTCTAACACCTGCAACTTTAGCTCCTCCAAGCCAAAACTATCATACACCTCTTGGAAAACCATTTTTTGTATAATCCAGTGATTTAAAAAAAAAAAAAAACGTAATAATGTACCAGTTCCATGTCTATAAATCTGAATTACTACAACTTAAGCTGATAAGGGAATGGTCAACAACAGTATTTAAGCACTAACCAATGGATGCTGTGTTGTCTTTTGCTTGGTTGCCCTAGCTTTTTGCAAAAAACACTTTCTTGTCCACAAATAAACGATCCCCATTCCTCACAACAAAGGAACAATATATCTGCCGCTGAAATCACCGAAACAGTTAATCCACAGTATCTGAGCTCTCTCACATGAGTTTTTCTATGTGTTCAAGAATCATTTTCATTTCTCACCCTGTTGCAGTCCCGGTTATGGTTTTTTTTACATCTTAATTTCTGAAAATTAAGAGCTAACATGTTCATGAATTCTGAATCACGGTTTTCATCACTTTGCTATTTGGTTTCCCATTTCTGAAATACTTTTTAGCACCTTTTATAAGATTTCCTGTTGGAAAACTTCAGTTTTTATAATTTTTCAGAACAAGCATAGCGTATAATTGGATTTATTGAAAAAGTTACAGCGTAAACCTCCAAAAAAAAAAAAAGAAAGCGAAAGGTTAAAACTTTCCCATGCAATTCACCAGAAATACAACATTAAAATCCAACAAAACAACCCCCAGTTCAATTTTCCAATTCAAAACGCTAACCAAATTTTCCTACATTCTTAGACAAATCTACTACCAATCAAAGCCTAACAATTATAACAATCAAATAATTGCAAACTTCAACAAGCACAACCAAACCATTAAACTAACCTCAGTCTTCTTTCAGAGCAAATCAGGACTACCTATGGCCTGACTGGTGTGGCGCTGATGACAGATGAGTTGAGTGAGACGGTAACGAAAGCGTGGCTGCCTCAGTTGCGACCAGAGGGAGGGAGACTGGGAGAGCCGAGAGCCGATTGTGTAGTGGCGATGACAGATGAGTGAGAGCCGATTAGGACAATCAGATTTTAGATAAATGATGATGAATGAGATTGAGAGAGAATACCAGATAAATGATGATGATACGGTGGCGGCGGGTAACCAGCGAGCGGCCGCTGTGGGATGAGATCGAGAATGAGACGGGAGGAATAGGGTGGATTATCAAATTTTAGACATATATATATAGATATATATTTTAATTTTTAAAATCAAATATTACACGATCCAATCCGATGCGGGTGCGGGAAGGATATATACCGCCCCGGGACGCACCCGACGTAAAACTTCAACTTCACCCGCGCTCAATCATTGCAAATTAAGAGAAATTGCACCCAGACGATTCAAAAAACCGGATGTATCTGAAAAATCGGTTTTTTTTGCCATCCCCGCTGAAAACCATTATCTTTGAGATTTCGTATCCTGCTTCGCTTTTCTTCTCCTCTTGAAAGGATCTAGTGTCTTTTCAGGTATACGAATTCAAATCATCCAAATCACTTGGAGTTTGATGATCTGTTATCAGTTGTTCTTTCTTTAAAAGTAGTCAAAAATTCATTTGATAATATTTGGATTTGTTTTGTGCGTTTTCACCGCATCTGTGTTGAAAATTTCTGTAATAAAAAACATCAGTTAAAATTGATCTGGGAATGCTGAAAGATGTGCTTTAGATTTGTTAGTCTTGCACTTGTTCATTCTTGACGAGATTGGTTGTGAATTGGATATATCACATAATGAATTCCATATTAGTTATATATAGAAAGCTTAATCGTTGTGAAGACGGTTAAGTTTACATTTTCGTAAATTATACAAGTAGGTTTAGCTTTATATAGAGTGTTGTTGTATATTACTCTGTTGTTTTGTTGAAGCGGAAATGGTTGCTCAGGTCTTCTTTCAAAGAATTAGTGGTTGATAACCGTCACACTCTTTAGCTAAGTTACTTTCCACCACTTCATGGTTGTTAAGATGGTGTAATGAATCCTCGTGGATGCTTCCTTATAGGATCATGCGCATAGAGGCCCACTTTCCCCTTTTTAAGGGAGAAAGACTTGGAAACATCCGCTGCAATGCAGCGGATGCAACCAAAGAGCGCCACATAGGCACCACTTTAAGGGTGATGTGCCTATGTGGTTCATGCTGGGCCGTCCGCTGCAGTGCAGCGGATGTACCCAAGCTCTTCTCTTTTTAAGGTATTCATGTGGGAGCTTCTTCAGGATGCCATATCGCGTTGTAACACATGTCAATAATTTGTTGCATTTGACATTTGTCATTTTGTATAGGTTCAATTTTATGGGCTCTAGGCCCTTTCGGGCCTAACTCATATGGCCAGATTCCCTAGTGGGTTGCAAACGTTGCTGGGCACACTGGCCTCCTTTATTAGCTTCCTTGCTGGGATAGATCCCACATGCTTAGGCTTCGTACTGGGCTTCTGGGCTTTGGAAATCCATCTCCAGCAATAACTATATAAGTTAGTTGTTTCTCAACATTATTTTTGAAATAGACATCCTTTAAATTGAATAAAATAAAATCAGTAGTTGTTTCTTAGCATTATTCTTGAAATAGTCATCCTTAAAATTGAATAATATAAAATTTAATTTGTGGATGGTATTTTGTGAATTCACCTAAAGAGACCAAAATAACCTCCTAAGTCAGCTCAGTGATATTTGTAAAGTCCAAGCATCAATTGAGTAGTCTTTGTTGGGAGTTAACCCTCAAATATATGAACGACTTTTATTTGGAGCTAAATCGAAAGTATCATGTATGAAATTAGAAATTTCACTTGCAACTAGGGATGACAATTCGTGTTCGTGTCGTATTGAGCTGTGACACGATAAAGATTGACCCAACACGAACACGACCCGTTTATTATTCGTTTCACTATGACACGATACGAACACGACACGATTATTAAACGGGTAACACGACACGACACGCTAACACGAATACTAAACGGGTCGTAATCGTGTTAGACACGAACACGACCCGTCTAATATGATTAAGACATGTTTACATTATTGACACGACCCGATTGACACGATTATGACCCGTTAACACGATTATGACCCGTTAACAAGATTATGACACGTTAAAGTTTTCAACTTTTGTTAAATGACAAAAATATCCTAAGTTTTAAAATTTATTAGATTTTTAAAATTTTATTTTTATTTTAAAATTTGGATACATGTAGGGACTAAAATATCTAAAAAGTTTAGTATTTTTAAATTTAATATGTAATCGTGTCAATATTCGTGTTAATCGTGTTATCGTGTCAATCGTGTATAATATGTATTCGTGTTATTCGTATTACTCGTGTCATAATCGTGTTCGTGTCAATATTCGTGTTAATCATGTTATCGTGTCAATCATGTATAATATGTATTCGTGTTATTCGTGTTACTCGTGTCATAATCGTGTTCGTGTCATAATCGTGCGTGTCATAATTGTGTTCGCGTGTTGAAGACTCTCAACCCAAACACGACACGATTATTAAACAGGTTGACATCTTCAACACGAACACGAATATGCCAAAACTCAAACCTGCTTAAACCCGTGTCGTATCAAGTCGTGTTCGCGTGTCGTGTTAAAAATTGCCACCCCTACTTGCAACTAGGTTGGGCCTTACCGAACTGAACCTCAGTTCAGTCAGTCACCACTTGCTACCAAATTAAGCTTTACCGAATTGAGCCTTAGTCTAATAAGCCACAATCGCCCCATATGGAGGGCAGAGTTATATAGTAATTCATAGCTTTACTTATGCTTTCATTCATTTTGCACACACAATATCAATTGTCGTAAGCCCTTCAAGGACACTAAATTAAGGTTCAGTTTGGTAATTATCTAGCATCGACAAACTGGTCCCTGGCTTCGGAGTTAAAATCTCAGGCAAATCTCAATGTCATTATCCATAAATAAGGTAACAATGATTCGCTATGTGGTAGCATCTCAAAACTTTAAAATTAGGGTTTCAAACTCACTCAAGAATCATCTAGAATAGTATATAAAGCCTGGAGATTATGACAATTCAGATGGATGAACGACCAAGATCTAGGTTACATATTAAATATCCTCTATAAAAACTCATTTATGGCTCCAAGAAGGGGGGAGGATGCACTTTTGGGATAATCCCTAGGAAGATTCAGAATATATTCACCAGGATTTACCTACTCTCACCAAAGTCCATTGCAATGACCATTATATTGTTTTCGTCCATGACAACATCCTTTTCAGGCACTTCTTTTAATCGTTTCTCAGCATTAAAGCTTACCTGAAACTGACTTAAGCATCAGAGGGTTATCGCCGGTAAAAAATCTGGCGCCTCCTAACCTTTTTAGTGGTCTTGTAGCTGTTGGGAAGAGGTCATTCGTACTAGAAGTCGCTTCAGCCGCCATGAGACTACCTTAAAGCTCTTTTCCTCAGGTTGAAGAAGGAGGACCCTATCCAGTGTCGTTCTCAGTTTGCAACGACCTGCCCCCACATTGTTAGAACTTGTCAGAGGTTTGCTACCAACTTGTCTCAGCTGAACCATTCATCATTTTGTGCTCATGTTTTGCTCAACCTCTTGATGCTATTCAAGATCACTTGAATCTCGAATCATATCTCACTTTAATTTCCTTCTCAACCCTTATCTCACCTACTACCAACATTCCATAAGGCATTACTAAGCTTAACAGACACTAGCCCCAGCGAAACTATCACAATCCATTACTATCATCCTCAACCTTTATATCCCTAAGGGCACTCTTGCCATTCTCTCACTTTCGTTATACTTTCATTTGATTTTGGTTGATCCAATTTTTAAGCATCAACATTTGGTGCCGTCTGTGGGAAACGATGTAAGTAAGTGTTCTCAATTTTTTTTAAAGGTGTAAAGACCCTATTTTGCACTTCGAAATTCCTTTTGAAAGTTTCTGGGAATGGATGGTGTGGAGGCTAGTGTCACCAATAGCTTACAGCCAGTTGTTGGGTCTAAGAACACCAGGCAGGTTATGACGAGACATGCCACTCAAAACCAAAGAATTGAGGGTATGGAAGTTGAAATGAGAAGCTTCAAGGAGGATAATGCTCAACTGAAAAAAATGCTGAATGAGTTGATGGGAAAAGGAAATACTCCAAACACAACACTTAACCAAACCGACCCTATTACTCAGCCTGCACTTAACCAACAACTTATGCCTTTAACTCTAACACCCAACTATGGATTCTATATGGAAGGCCCTAGTCGACAACCTCACCAAAATGTTGACCAAACACAACTTCAAGCTACGGGCATGGAAGGCCCAAGCCAGCACCCTAATCCAAACCAAACAACAAATTTGGGAGGTCCAACTCCAAGAGAGGGGAGAAAGGAGCATGATTGTCAAAGTCGCACTGCAAGCTCTAGGCCTCATGCAAATACTCCACCTCAGAACCTGTTTGAGAATAGGCATGGATATGATATAGTTAGGGAACCACAATCAACAAGTGGGAGGACATCACTCGAGGCCTGAAATCCACTCCCATCACTACAATAGAATAACTCACTTTAAGCATAGGGGACATGATGGTTATCAAACCAGAAACCGTGAGCTAAAAAACCACAACTACTGGGTGGGGAATCATGAACTTGATAGGCATTACAATTGTCACTCAAAAGGGCATAATATTCATCACAATGCGGGAGAACGTCCACTTACCCAGCAAGAGTTGGAGCTTAGAGAACTAAAACGAGAGATGGCTCTTCTCAAACGAGCACAAGCAGTGAGAAATCCTAGCTTTGTACCTGAGTTCAATCTGAGCTTACCTTTTCTAGGAGTAATAGCAAGATGCCCTTTCCCTCCCAACTTTGACTTGCCGACCTTAAACACTTGGAAGCTTTTAATGCATGTATGGCTGTGTACAATCCTAGTGATGCTATGTCTTGTAAAGCTTTCTCGCTCACTCTTACAAGACCAGCTAGACAATGGTTTAGATCTTTGGGGATGAACTCCATAACCACTTTCCAACACTTTCGTGACCAATTCCTGAGTTATTTTAGGGGATCAAGGAATATCCGTAAGCATAGCCACATGTTAGGAAATGTTAAGCAAAAAGAGGGGGAGTCCACATTAGAATATGTCAATTGCTACCATAGTGAGGTGACAAGTTTGGGGGCTTTTAAGGATTCCACTACCTTGAGTTCATTTATGAATGAACTCAAGCCTAATAGGATTTGGAGATATTTGTCTGATTTTCCAACTGCTACTTATGAGAAAGCTCATTATACTGCCCTAAACACGGCAGAATAGATGAAGTCTTTAGTCAAAGGGTGCAAGATGACAAATGTGGTTCTATAGGACATAAAAAGCAAAATGGACAACCTACCAAATCTAAACAAGATCATTCCAAGAACAAGCAATTCACTAGGAGGTGACCATCAAGTCCAAGACAAACAGAGCCTCAATTGGAATACAAAAGATCCCAACCCCAACCACTTCCAAGGAGACCTGAGGTTCATCAGGATGACAACTATAGATCAGCCAACTATCAAGCAAACAATTATAAAGTAGGTTAGTATCCGGAAGCAAGTTGCCAAGATTATAAGCCGTGCACAAAGTTCACTAATTACACAGCCCTTAATTGCACAATGAATGATATCTTTTTAGCAATGCGCACATCATGCTTGTTTAGAAAACCAAGACCCATCTAAACAGATGCTGCAAGGCTAGACCGATCTAAGTATTGCGACTTTCATGAAAGCTTCAGGCACAATGCAGTGGATTGCTATGAATTGCGAGATCAAATTGAAGAGTTAGTCAGGGCTAGAGAGTTGAAGGAATTCGTTGACCAAGTCTGCGAGACTTACAAGTATAGGGTAATCAAAGAGGGCAAAAGACTAATACACGAGGAAGGTGATATAAATGGACCACCTAAGGTCCAAAGAATCACCATCATTTCAAGTGGAGCCAATTGAACTGGAGACTAACAATTCAAGGAAGAACTATGCAAGAAGGTTAAATAAAGAAAATTTTATGGCAAGTTCTAGTAGAAGACTGACTTCCTTCCATGCCCTAATCTTATTTTCAAACGATGATGCTAGAGGGGTAGTTCATCCACATGAATATGCATTAGTTGTTACAATTATGATCGCCAACTTTGAATGCCAAATGATTTTGATAGACACAGGCACCTCCGTTAACGTTTTACATAAAGATGCTTTTGACAGAATGGGGCTTAAGGAGTCACAACAACAACTGATCCAAAGTCCATTAGTAGGGTTTGTTGGAGAAAGAGTCAACTCTCTAGGTTTTATTTATCTACCTGTCAAAGCTGGAGATGGAATACCTTAAACAGCCATTATGATAGAATTCACTATTGTTGATAGGCCAAGTGCTTATAACGTGATATTAGGGAGACCATTCTTATACGAGACAAAGGCAGTAATTTCAATATATTATCAAAAGCTAAAGATTCAAATGGGAGATAGAGTTGGAATCATGGCTAGTGACCAACAAGCTTTTAGATATTGTTTTGAGGTATCTGTCAAACCATGTCACACGGTTGATGGGGCTTCAACCCATAACTAGTCTAGCCTAACAACTATTAGATCTCCTTCGAGAGATGATAGAGAGACATGTGGTGAGCTCGACCCTCGAGATAAGAGATGTGAGCAGCAGGCCAAATCCTTTGAGGAAATGAAGTTGTTTCACTTGGACCTAGATAATGAAGATAGGTCAGTGAGACTTAGGACCCGATTATCACTTTCATTACAGTTGAAGTTACAAGATTTGCTGAAAGAATATAGAGATGTCTTTGCTTTGAGCCATGAGGACATGCCAGGTATTAACCCTTCATTGATTTGCCACCATCTGAATATTGACCCAATAATGAAGCCTATTAGACAAAAGAGAAAGGCTTATGATGCAACACCTTATGAGGCAATGGCAACTGAGGTAAAAAAACTCTTGTAAGCTAACTTCATTCGAGAGGCCAATTATCCTAGTTGGCTAGCTAATCCTATTCTCGTGCAAAAGCCTAATGGTAAGTGAAGAATGTGCATAGACTTCACTGACTTAAGCAAAGCCTATCCTAAGGATAGTTTTCCGTTGCCAAGGATAGACCTACTTGTAGATGTCACAGCAAGCCATGAGCTAATGAGCTTCATGGATGCCTTTTCTGGTTACAATGAAATTAAGATGTATCCACCAGATGAAGAGAAGACTGTATTCATTACAAATCGGGGATTAAAATGTTATAAAGTCATGCCGTTTGGCCTTAAGAATGTTAGAGCCACTTATCAAAGACTAGTGAACAAGCTCTTTAAAGAGTAAATCGGCAAGAACATGGAAGTCTATGTTGATGGCATGCTGACAAAGTCCACTATTGCAGAGAACCATTTTAAGGACTTAAAGCAAACCTTTGAGGTATTAAGGAGGCATCACATGAAGTTAAACTCGGAGAAGTGTGCCTTTGGAGTATCAGCAGGAAAGTTCTTGGGTTTCATGGTGAGCCAAAGAGGCATTGAAGCTAACCCCAATAAGATTCAAGCAATTTGTAACATGGAATCCCATAAGACACTTAAGTAGGTGCAAATACTAACCGGTAGGTTAGCAGCTTTAAGTTGGTTCATTTCAAGAGCTACGGATAAGTCACACTTTTTATTTAAGGCAATGTAGCAAGGTAAGAAGATGGAATGGACAACTGAATGCGAGGCTGCTTTCCAAAAACTAAAGACATACTTGGCAAGTCCTCCACTTCTCTCAACACCCCAACAGGTTGAGGTCCTATACTTGTACTCAGCTGTTTCTTTGACTGCAGTAAGTTCGGTGTTGGTTCGAGAGTCTGAAGGAATTCAAAAGCCTATCTATTACATAAGTAAGTCTCTTATAGATGTCGACACTCGTTATTCAGCTCCAGAAAAATTAGCTCTTGCCTTGTTAGTTTCTTCAAGAAAATTCAAGCCTTATTTCCAAGCTCATTCAATTTGTGTAGTCACTGACCAACTGTTGAAACAAATCCTACAAAGGCCTGAACTTTCAGGTCGCTTAACAAAGTAGAGCATTGAGATAAGTTAGTTTGACATCATTTTCTCCCCCATAAATGCAATCAAAACCTAAGCAGTCACCAACTTCATACCTGAATTCACCAACTGTTTAGGGGGGGAAGATAGTGATATACCCCAACAAAATGTGAAAGCATCAGATGACCAAATCTCACCACTTATGAACTATCAGGAGATAGCAAGTTAGACATGGTATGTTGATAGAAGTTGTAACGAGAAAGGTAGTGGAGCAGGAATCGTCTTAGTAAGCCCAAAAAACACAACACTTTTGTTATGCTTTGAAATTTGGTTTCAAAGCTTTCAACAATCAAGCAGAATATGAGGCGGTTTTAGCTAGAATGAGGTTAGCAAAAAACTTGGGAGTTGAAAAACTAATCCTCAAAAGTGATTCACAAGTAGTTGTTAGTCAAGTAAATTTAGAATACCAAGCTAAGGGAACCAATATGGCAGCTTTTCTCCAAAGGGTCAATGGACTGAAAAAGCACTTCAAAGATTTGAAAGTATAGAGAATCCCACGAGAAGAAAACCCATAAGCTAACTTTTTAGCTAAGTTACCATCCTCTATTGAAATCAAAACGTCCAAAATGGTTCCACTAGAGTTTATTCCAAAACCAAGTATTCATATAGAGGAAGTCACTTTTGAAGTAAAAGCTGTAAGCCAATCACCCAGTTCGATGGATCCTATCATATCTTACCTCGCAACCGGAGAAATCCCACAAGAGAGGCTGGCTGCGAGGAAGCTTAGGTATCGAGTAGCTAGATATTTATTACTTGATGGTGTCTTGTATAAGAGAGGTTATTCAATGCCATACTTAAGGTGTCTTAATGACAAAGATGCTAACTATATGTTGAGAGAGATCCATGACGGAGTTTGTGGTAATCATTTAGGAGCAAGGAGTTTCGCTTTCAAAACTCTAAGACAAGGCTATTATTGGCCCACCATGCATGAAGATGCAAAGGTCTTTGTGAGAAAATGTGACAAGTGACAATAGTTCGCAAATGTGCCCAGACAACCACCTGAGAAGCTTACCTCATTGAGTAGCCCTTGGCCATTTGCTTAATAGGGTATAGACTTAATTGGCCCTCTCCAAACATCTAAAGGTCAAGTTAAATTTGCCATGGTGGCTATAGATTATTTCACCAAGTGGGTTGAAGCAGAACCATTGGCAACCATTAACGAGAAAAAGACTACGAACTTCATCTGGAGGACTCTTATTTGCAGGTTTGGGATCCCGCATACCATAATCACTGACAATGGCAAATAGTTCGATAACGCCAACCTCAGAGAACTTTGTGAGCAGCTTAGCATCCATCACAAATTCTCCTTACCAGCTCACCCTCAAGCTAACGGTCAAGTAAAGGCAGTTAACAAGGAGATAAAACACTTACTCAAGACCAAATTAGAAGCACGCAAAGTGGCTTAGGTTGAAGAGCTTCATAATGTTTTGTGAGCTTATAGAACCACCCTGAGATCCTCAACAGGGGAAACCCCTTACTCTTTATCTTCGGAGTGGAGGCTGTAGTTTTGGTTGAAGTTGGGATGCCTAACCTTCGAAGAACTGCCCATGATCCAGAGACTAATTTTGAACAGTTCAGAATGTGCTTAGACTTGGTTGAAGAGGAGTAAGACAGAGCATATGTCAGATTGTCAGTATACCAACAAAGGGTGGCCAAGTTCTACAATTCTAAGGTCAAGGCAAGAAATTTTGAAGTCGGAGATTTGGTTCTAAGGAAGGTAATGATAAACACACAAGAACAAGGGGTTAGTGTTTTAGGACCTAACTGGGAAGGTCCATACCAAGTGAAGCAAGTTCTTGGCTCAGGGGCTTATCGCTTGCTTCGTATAGATGGAACTAAAGTTAGGCATCCTTGGAATGCTGAGCATTTGAAGAAGTATTATCAATAAATAAGTTAAACTTGGAGGAATACCTCGAGTTTAAGATAGCTTCTATGCTTGTCTTTTAAAAATAGATAACAAACTATATTTTGAAGGCCAAGTGCCTCCTTTGTCTTTATTTCTACAAAGAGCCCAAGTGCTCCCCTTTTGTAAAGGACTAAGATCCTTCTCCATTGAATGAGCTAAGACTCACTTAATGAATGAGAAACCCTATAAGGTATTATTCAAATTCTTATGCAAAATAATGCTGGTTTGATTTGCTAACATTCCAAAGTGGCTCTTGCAAGGATAGAACCCTTTGAAGAAGCTAGGGCTATTAGTACATTAACTAATAGCCTTGCTTGCCTCTATTCCAAAAATGATCCATCTAAGAAGGAAACACCTTGAGGAAGTTTGAGTTACTGGTACATTCACCAATTAGCTTAACTCGTCGACGATAATAACTCCAAAAGGAATACGGAAAGTAACTTATATCACCTCTAAAAGGGGAATCATATTTTGTTATCTACATAATAAATAATTACTAGGTCAAACAGAATGCCCAAGGATAAGATCCACCTCATCGTAAACCCAACTAGTGAACTGCATTATATCCTTTAGTTATGGAAACTAATTCCTACTCATTTAATTTGCTAGTTTATCAGTCCAAGTAACCTAAGTGTTGATGAGTTTCAATATGCTTTAAGAAACTATGATCACAAATAAATTCGAAACTCCTCATAAAATAGTTCATAAAATAAATACATCAATTATGTGACAAGAAAAAAGAAAAAAAAGTTATTCAAAAGTGTTGTTCTTTCATAACAAGTATCTATGAATATTGAATCATAATTCAGCAATAAAACAAGATTTACGATAGAAAGTGCCACCAATTATAAGAATTAGCCTTGATAAACTGTTTAATAGTAGCGAATGCTAATAACAAAAGTCAAAGTGTAGTGCCACAACGATTTGGGCTTTAGTTCACAAATTACAGTAAAAAGTGATACAAAAGAAAAGGAAATGTACTAAAATAAAATAAAATTAATAACCAAGCACCCCTAATCTTAAGTTGGAGGAATGGTGCCTTGAGGGATTGTCTTACTACCGTCAGTAAACCTTTGTGCAATAGCGCTGAAGTCCACATCAGGGTAATCCTTCTCCAAGCCTTCAAGTGGTCATCTCATGGACTTTTGAATCCAACTCGACAATGGCCACATCCTTAGCCTTGCTTGACTTTCTCTCCTCAGCTAGTTCTATCTCCTTTTCTTCAAGACGCTTCTTTAGGTCTTTATTCTCAACTTCCATCGCTTAGAGGGAAAACTTGAAGCTCTCTTTCTCCTTAAGTATTTGTTTCTTCTAGAATCATATTCTCTTTGTTCCTCAATGTCTCAACTTCGTTTAAAGCAACTCTAATTTTTTCATAATGTTGAGCCACTATATTGACACCCTGCAAAGGTTAAAATAATTAGCGATTGTGTAAAGAGAAATAAAGGCTTAGTTGCTTGAATTTACCATGATGTGACTCATAAAGGACAACTCAAATGCTGTTTTTGTTTTGAAGTTCTCGGTGCTCCTAGCTATATCCTCTGAAAGAACCCGAGAAGAAGCTTGAACGTAAGGGAGAAGATGTTTAGCTTCAGCGAGACTCTCAATTTGAAATGAAGGGGGACCGTCAAAGAGGGACAACCCCCTAAATGTCTGGTCAAGAGGTGCAAGGAAATTCTTCATCTTTTCACTAAAAAGGAAAGTCTTAGGAACTTTCTCAGTAGCATTTGCATGAACTGTTGCTATTCTATCATTAGGAGGAACTCCTTTAGATTTATGAGCCACATGCTTCACCTTTGGTCTTTTTTCCAATGCCTTATTGGTCACTTGGGTTATAACAGATATGGATGCACTAGCTTTCAGTTCACGCTTCCTCTTTGCTTTTAACGCCTCAACCATGCTCATTTTGTCTACACCTATAAAAGAAATTGAAGGCATGACAAGTTTAAATTAATAATGATCATAAAAGGGAAACTAGAAAGCCTAAAAGGTGAGGTGACTACCAAAATTGGAGTTCAGTTTAGCTACCAGTATTCATCACCAAATTGAGGTTCAATTCAATCAACATCATTCAAAAGTTCAACTTTTCTTTTTGGTCACAAAATTGATTCAATGTAAAATCACAAGTTAGAAATGTACCTTCAAAAGTGAAATCCTCTCCACCGTCCGAATCCTCTAAATCCTCTATTTCTGCAAAATGGGAGATGAGCCCACTTCTTTTTAAACCTTTTGGATCAATTAATTTCTTAATGTTACGATCTTGGTACTCAAGAGCTGCATTCACCCTATTCCTGTATACCTCAGAAAGCTTAGTCTTCCTGATATACCCTGCCAAAAGAAAAATAATAATGATAAGAAAAGCAATAATAGTAATAATAATAAAAAAATGATAGAAAAGCGAAGATAAGTTGAACAGCTTATGGCGCATCCTAAACTCCGTTGGGGTTTTAGTAGCAATGGAAACAGATGTAGCGTCCCATTCACCACCAACATAAAACCACCTAGTTTTCCACCTTTTTTTTTTTTTTTTTTTTGGGAAGGGGCTTCCCATAGAATACTCTTGCCATCAGAGCCATAAATTCTAGGTCTCAATGCTAGAGTGTACCATCCTATTTCGGTGTCGGTCAAATTTGATTTGATGCAAAATAAGTAGAAAATTTCATCTAGGATAATCTCAGTCTTATTAACCATCTTCCAAAGATGATACAAAGCTGAAAGAATCATCCATCCATTAGGATTCAGTTGATTGGACTTGGTGTATTTGAATAAATTGACAAAGTATGGTTGGAGAGGAAGTCTAGCCCCATATTGGAAAAATGAAGTATAAAAGAGTACCTCACAATGTCTATACTCAATCCCTTTGAGCTTAAAGGTAGCCCTTGTGGTTATGTTGCTAGGAATTTTATACTCTCTATGGTACTTAGTTACACAAACACTATCAACCGAGCTGGGTAGCTCATCTATAGCAAACCCCTCAAAGTTGGGATCCTTTGGGTCTCTACAACGTGAGTGTTTCAAATTTAACACGCTTTCTTCTATTGAAGATTCTTGATCACCACTATCATCATCATTAGCTTCGCTACCTTCACTAGCACTTATTTCAGCTTGGGGATCACTATCATGCTTGAAAGGTTCAGCGGTGTCACCAACCTCCAAAGTGTCCACATCAACCGAGGGAAAACCCATACACAACTCCAGGTTAATAGACTGCGGGAGATCCAAAGTCATCCCGTTATGACCTGTTTCACCAAGAAACACAACATTAGGAGTTGATGACCTACTTGGTCTCAAAGAAATACATTTGCTTATCCTTACCCAAACTAAAGCTCAATTTGGAGCCAAACTGAAGCTCAGTTCGACACTCACTTGTTTGAATTATCCCACTTTTATCTCTTATTAGAAACACATTTCCTTATCCCTACTTGAACTAAAGCTCAGTTCAGTACCGGACTGAGGCTCAGTTTGGTTAAGCTTAACTCATTGCTGAACTGAAGTAGCGATCGCTTTAGCTATTTGCCTTCGCTATCAATGTAAATAGACTAAGCTCTTCTTTCATAGGTTATTTAATTTCTATAAAGACAATTAATTTGGTTATGTCATTTCTATGAAGCCCAAAACGTATTGTGCTTAGCTTCTCATGAAGTAATGAATATGTTTGGGAACCTATGGTGAATATGCCAACTCGTTATAGAACTGAACTTCAGTTCAGTAGTCACCTTCTTTTTTTTCTTTTTTGCCACCCCTTCATTAGCGTAGTAATTGTACCTCAAGTATTTCATTAGATTATTGTCAAGATCAATTTAACTAGTTGATTCATAACCAAAAATAAATAAATATCCTCAAGCATGGGATATATTACTTGGAGGTCATAAAAGAGAGTGGTAATATATATTGAAGGCACTACCCAATGGCACATTCGTTATATGGACCATTTGCGTTATATAATATTATTTAATTAATTTTAAATACACTCCAAAAGTATTAACTAAGCTCTAAAAGCTTAGAGTCATGTGCTATAAACAAGTGTCGAACAGAGCTTCAGTTTGGTACATGTGCTTTACCTGGTTTCCTAATATTTCAATACCTATATGCCTTAAAAGCTTTTAGTGGCGGCTCCCACACTCTAACTGAGCTTCAATTTGGTACATGTGCTTTACCTGGTTTCCTAATATTTCAATACCTATATGCCTTAAAAACTTTTAGTGGCGGCTTCCACACTCTATCCATATGTATTTATTATATATGAGCACATATTCCAAACATTTTTATGTATGTACAATAGCTTCAGTTACATAAAAGCTAGACAAGGTAATAAAGCTTTCTTTATCACAATGGTCCCACATGCTTGTGTTAATGTATTTGAATATTCTAAATAATTGTCCTTTCTATCCTACTACTCTACACAAGTCGATTGATGAGTTTGGGACAACCATTAAATATGTTTAACATAATTAATTTATACTATTAAGCTATAACCAAATTGTTCTGAATTTTAGTTGAATACTTGACTTCTTCATATCAAATTATTTTATTTTATTTTATTTGATTCTTGTGAACCATACAACTGCAATTCAGCCATTCACACACACACACACAGACACACACACACACATACTTGTTTTGTACATCTTAAGTATACCCATTTGGTTCATTAGTATATTAAAAAAAAAGGGAGGGGGGAAGAAGAATAAGAGGAATCATAAATAAGATTTCCAAATGTATTAGATGCAAAAACATGCCACTATTTGGCAACCTATCTTTATAAGATCTGAAGCATTTATCATATCTAATAATGAGGGTAATGAAGATTACAAAAAAAAAGAGAGAAGAGAGACAAAAATCTTAGTACCTTAGCTTGTACTCATGAGATGAAGAAAATAAACACAAAGGCTTAAAGGCGTATTTACGGCTTCAAATTATCTTCCACAATAAGGTATGGGAACTCCAAAGTTCGAATGCCAAAGCTGAAGCCGAAATCTGCTAAAATATATAAAAAAGTGAGAGAAAAAGAAAAAAAAAGTTGTAGGAACCCAAGTTGCAAGAGAGAAGAAAGTAGGAGAAGAAAGAAAGGGGCAAGAACAAAAATAAATGAGAAAGAGAGGAGGGAGGTCTGAACGCTACCAAAACTCAAAATGTATCCTTTTCCAGTAGACTTTTTACAAGATTTGAGTCAATCCCATCTTGGGAACTACATATATCAGCTTTTTGGAAAGGTTGTGTATCTTAAAATAAAACTAATAGCAAATAATGATAAAATAAGAAGAGTTGAGGGTATGATAAGTTAAAACTTTGCTACAAGAAAGCTTATAGAATACGCTTCTGATCACTTAGCAACTTAAGTCAAATCACATAAAGAGTTTTGAATTTAAAACTATAATTTGCCATTGCAATTAATTGGAATGTATGCATTGAAGCAACTAAGGTAATGATCACAAGCTTTATTTCATTAATTTGTGAACTTTCAAAAATATATATACATATATCGGAACACCACTTTACTACCACTTTTCTAGGCCCTGCCAAATTGACCCTTAACTTGGTTTTATTTGGCAATTTCTAATTCCTCCAAAGCTACTCCTACAAAGCCGAAGCATGAGGGATCAAGGGAACAAAATCTCATTGAGCTGAATTTAATTGAGACAGTCACAAGTCTTCATACTTTTGACTAGTGACTGAGGTGGCTAATGCAGATGGTATTTTGTGAATTCACCTAGAGAGACCAAAATAACCTCCTAAGTCAGCTCAGTGATATTTGTAAAGTCCAAGCATCAATTAAGTAGTCTTTGTTAGGAGTTAACCCTCAAATATATGAAAGACTTAGTTTATTTGGAGCTAAATCGAAAGTATCATATATGAAATTAGAAATTATCACTTGCAACTAGGTTAGGCCTTACCGAACTAAACCTTAGTTCAGTCAGTCACCACTTGCTACCAAATAAGCTTTACCGAATTGAGCCTCAGTCTAATAAGCCACAATCACCCTATATGGAGGGCAGAGTTATATAGTAATTCATAGCTTTACTTATGCTTTCATTCATTTTGCACACACAATATCAATTGTCGTAAGCCCTTCAGGGTCACTAAATTAAGGTTCAGTTTGACAATTATCTGACATCGACAAATTGGTCCCTGGTTTCGGAGTTAAAATCTCACGCAAATCTGAATGCCATTATCCATAAATAAGGTAACAACGATTGGCCATGCGGTAACATCTCAATACTTTAAAATTAGGGTTTCAAACTTACTTAAAAATCATCTAGAATAGTATATAAAACCTTGAGATTATGACACTTCAGAGGGATGAATGACCAAGATCTAGGTTACATATTAAAGATCCTCTATAGAAACCCATTTATGCCTCCAAGAAGGGGGGAGGATGCACTTTTGGGATAATCTCTAGGAAGATTCAGAATATATTCACCAGGATTTACCTACTCTCACCAACTTCCATTGCAATGACCATTCTATTGTTTTCGTCCATGACAACATCCTTTTCACGCCCTTCTTTTAATCGTTTCTCACCATTAAAGCTTACCTGAAACTGACTTAAGCGTCGGAGGGTTATCGCCGGTGAAAAATCTTGCGCCTCCTAACCTTTTTAGTGGTTTTGTAACTGCTAAGAAGAGGTTGTTTGTACTAGAAGTCGCTTCAGCTGCCATGAGACTACCTTAAAGCTTTTTTCCTCAGGTTGAAGAAGGAGGACCCTATCCAGTGTCGTTCTCAGTTCACAATGACCTGCCCCCACATTATCAGAGGTTGTCAGAGGTTTGCTACCAACTTGTCTCAGCTGAACCATTCATCATTTTGTGCTCATGTTTTGCTCAACCTCTTGATGCTATTCGAGATCACTTGAATCTTGAATCATATCTCACCTCAATTTCTTTTTCAGCCCTCATCTCACCTACCACCAACATTTCATAAGGCATTACTAAGCTTCAATAGACACTAGCCCCCAGCGAAACTATCACAATCCATTACTATCATCCTCAACCTTCATATCCCTAAGGGCACTCTTGCCATTCTCTCACTTTATTTATACTTTCGTTTGATTTTAGTTGGTCTAGTTTTTGAGCATCAACATAATTTTTATCAAGTAAAATCAGATGTTCCATGTTTACAATTTTTAATATTTGGCAATTAGGCGGACCCTTGACCTTCAAGGAAACGGTTGCATTGGTCTTCTTTCAAAGACTTAGTGGCTGATAACCATAACACTCCTTTAGTTGAGTCACTTTCTACCACTTCATGGTTTCTTAAGTTGGTGTAATCGAGCCTCGTGGACGCTTCCTTAAAGGGTCATGCACAAATAGGCCCACCTTCCCCTCTTCGAGGGGATACATGTGGGAGCTTCTACAAGATGCCATGTCGCATTGCAACACATGTCAATGATGTCATTGCATGTGTATTAGTCCAGGTTAAATTATATGGGCTCTAGACCTCTCGGGCCGAACTCATATGACTAGGTGCCCTATTGGGCTGAAAACTTTGCTGGGCGCAGCTAGCCTTCTTAATCAGCTTCCTTGTTGGGTTAGATGGTTAGGTTGGTATTGGGCTTCTGGGCTTTAGAAATCCATCTCCAACAATAGCTTTTTTTATGGAACTTATTAATAAGCTCATATAGAGTACTTGACAATTTGTTTATACTTGCTATTAACTCTTTTGTTTTTTCTTTGGACTTTTTTAGTAAAGTGCTTGCCGACTTGGAACTTGGAAGTTGGATGTTTGAACTTGGTTGGGATTGGAGGATGTTGAATGATGATTTGTGAAGCTTGTAGGATGGTGATGCGTTCAAAACTAGCAAGTATACTAGTCACATAAGTAATAAAGTGATAAGTAGATATCGTTCCCACGAGGATTGATTCTAATTGAATTTGTTATTTTCCAGCAAAAATAAACTAAATAGGGGGAGTTTTGTTGAATGATTAACTAAATGAAATAAGAATGCAAATTAAGAATAACAAAACAGAAGTTAATTTGACTAAAAGATCAATGAGGGAAATCTGGTTAAGGGATCCTTCTCTACCACAAGATATGGATTTGCAAATTAATCGTTGAATTGTCATCCAATTACAGCATTGAAGTTATCAACCGTAGATAATAACAAGCTCTATTACCCCAATCTTTCCCTACTTTGTTGTTAAATAAAACAAGCTCTTTATTTAATCTCTATCCATTAAAAAACCTAGAACAAGCTCTCTGAGTTTAATTCAATGGATGCATTATGATAAGAAAGATAGGTTGATCTAAGCAATAAACACACAAGCTCGGATTATTTAACTTAGGTTGTATTCTCCAATTGCAATTTCTGATCACAATTTTGCTACTAAGGATTAGAAATTCAAGACAATTACGGATCAAGATTTCTAGTCTAGCAATAGACAACAACCAGATTATATTCAGTTGGCCATTCGAAATACAATCCAGCAAGCAATTATAAGCATTAGATATAGGAAAATACAAGCAAATTCAATTAGAGAATTGGATAACAACTTCTTGCACAATCAACTTACAAAAACCATATCAGGGGCTTTGAAATCACCCTCAAACAATTCAGATTCAGTTACACATGTTTAAGAACGTGGTAAATACAATACAACATGGAGACATTCCAGAAAATTAAAGGGAAGGGAAAAACTTAGCAAATTTGATGTAATTCTCTTTGGATTGTAGTTCTTCCTCTTTCCAAGCTTCCTCTCTCCTTCAAGAACTCCAAGAGATGAAAGAATTCCAGAGCTGCAGCCTCCACCACGTTCTCCCCTCTTCAAGTTATGAAAATAAAACCCTAACATGTGTTTAAATACTCTGCTACAGTAACTTGCTACAGTGCCCCGTATTTAATAACATGCTACAGTGATATATGGAATTACAAATATACACTTCTCATACCATTTTTATCACAACTTTCGGTACACTACATAAATTCGTGAACCGTAAATTTCTCCAGAAAATAGACTTCGAGAGCTTTTCAATGGTATATAGCATGTTATCCGGTTAATTTTATATCGATACAATCAACTCCAAGAAATTGGTTGACTAGCAGAGGTGAAAATGAAGGGTTTTACTCCAATTTTGTGCAAGTTCCTCCAAAACTCCTACAAACATCAAAAACCACACAAAAACATAAAAATACCAAGGAATATAGCAAAGAAACATGGACGGAATTGATATGAAAATGATATATAAATAGACACCTATCAGATGGTTGACTAAAAATTATTTTCTGTTGTAGTTTAATATTTAATTTCATGTTCTAGGATTAGTAGTTTTAAATTTTTAATGATAGTTGCATGTTTTCATGTTGTAGACTTGTAGCCTATTTTCAATTTTTCTTGTTGTAGACTTGTAGGTTTTAAGTTTAGACTTTATTTTCTTTTGTAGTTGCTTTTATTTTATGTTATAACAACTTTAATAATAGGTTTTGCATGATTAAAATTGCTTTTTAATCAAAATATGTGTGATTTCAGTTTCTTGTTGTAAATCTATAATGTGATTGTTTTATGATTTGGGTGTGTTTGTATTTGTTGTGAAATTTATCTATTTAATGCATATAATATGATTTATGTGTCTTGATTTGGGTATGGTTTTATGATTTGTCTTTGATTTTTTTTGGTCTTTGTAAGAGATGGATTTAGTACTTTGTGTTTGATCCTTGTCTTTGTACAGGTTCAATGATCTAGCTAGCATTCTGATTTTTGGTGTTGGTAGCTATTTCAATTTTGTTCCATTTTCATTAAAATAGTAACTAATAAAGATGTGAATGAATACTTTTATTTATGTTAGCTATTCGTCTTTGTACATGTTCAATTAAGTTGTTTTTTCTATGTTAATTACAAAACAAATTAATAGCTTAATCTAAAATTTATATTTTGTATCATATTTGTAAACGTATAACTAAAAGGAATTGTTTTATTGAGAAAAGATAATGATTGATGATCCAAATTTAAATAAAAATCCAAATGTAAATAAAAGCCCAAGGCCCAAACAAAAAATAAAATTAAATAATTGCTGAAAATTAAAGTTAGACTTGGTCAAACCCGAATTCACCCGACCCAACCCGCCCTTACCCAAACCTTTTTGGTTATTTTTTGTTTTTCCTTCTCAATCAGGTGTGATCGGGTGCTTTTTGGAAATACCTAAGGTGGTGTCGAATTAACTTAAAACTTAAAACTTGAATTAATAAAAGATGTTAAATAGGTTCAAAGCATGGTTAGGAATAAAATATAAACTTAAAACTTGAATTAATATTTTGTTTTGAAATATATATTTTTAGTTGATTAATCTTAACATTTTCTTCATGTTTAAGTAAACATATTTTAGTAATTAAGAATAATATTGTTTAATCTTTAATTAATAATTATTTAATTTGAACAACCAATGTTTATTAGCCATTAATTTTACGATAATGGTTAACCAAACTATGTAGCAGTTTAAAAGTAATGTTTAGTAGCTTCATTAGTTGAATATAATGGTAGAACATAATACAATAATTACTAGAGTAGCTACGTAACGAACCAATATTCTCTCATGATCTGAGCTTCATTGTAGCAAAATGCAAACACGATGGTTAAGAATAAAATAGATTTTAACCACTTATAATTAATAAAATTTATTTACATAAGATCTACAAAAGTTAATGTAAAGCTTTGATTGAGAGAGGATCTTATAATTCCTAGGCAACATGCACTATACTACAGTTGCAATTGGAGAGTCTGTTTGGGATTTTTGTGTGTTTGGTAAAGATTTTATAACAAAATCTTAAAGAATTTAATAATCTAAGGATAAGTTTTTGCATTAATTACAAGCTCAAAGGAAGGAGGTAGCTTTTCAAAATTTTTATTTTTGGAAAATTAATTTACAATTAGGTCAAATTCTAAAATTATCTTTTAAAAACATTATAAACTCATTAATCCCCATCATTATAAATTTTTAAAAAATTTTGTTTATGATAATTCTTTGTATTGATTCTCACTTTATATAATGTGCGTAGTTGATAGAAAACCCTTCAATTAATTTGTGACATTTTGCAAACATACGTTCGACGTACCTTCTTTTCCTCAATTCACTTATGTCCTAAATATGTTCTCCATTACGAAAAAATCAAGCGATCATGCTTGTCAAAGTATACTTGAGGACTTATATGGTCACGAATATTAATAAATAAATTCAATAATCAACCTACAACAAAGCAAATTTTACTCCCATATACATGCATGCTGTAGTGCATGTGTGAGTGTGAATTTATGAATTGAAATATTTTGTATTGCGTGGTTAACTGTCCTATCTATGTAAAACTGTATGGTGATTCAAACTTCATTATCCATTTCATGCAAGCTTGAAGCACCCAACTGCAGGAAAATTTCTGCTTTAAGAGGAAATAATTTCATAGAAGAAATTGCTTTAAAGAAAATAGCTCATGTCATGATTCCAAAGATACTCAAGTTCTTTTCTTTGAACAATTAGATGACAAGATGTTTTCTCAAGAGAAACGCTAACTTCAAACTGGCTAATAAGTGAGCGGATTTTATATAAATAACTCAGACTGTTTCTTCTTATATAGATCCATATCTAGTGATGTTTTTGATCTCCGAATCTGATTACTGAGATATGGATAAAGCCGCATGGGCGGAGGACAATTTGGATTTTATTGATTTTGAAGAAATTAAATTTTGAAACCTTGCACGGTTGATCTATTCTTTGGCAATGGATTGGTGATGTTGTCCCAGTTTGATATTCATTCTTGTGAGGAAATAGAAGATAGGTGGATAAATGTGCTTCGAAGATCATTTAATGAAAGAAGGAAGGAAGAGATAGAAGGAAGGGTTCGATATGGAAGAAACCAGA
Organism: Boswellia sacra; assembly: GCA_013180625.2. Classification (NCBI taxonomy): domain Eukaryota; kingdom Viridiplantae; phylum Streptophyta; class Magnoliopsida; order Sapindales; family Burseraceae; genus Boswellia; species Boswellia sacra. The sequence continues at coordinate 67,019 of SNVD02004918.1, forward strand.
AGAGAAGAAAGTAGACACCAACAAGAACAAAGAAGAAAGGAAAGAAAGGGGGCTAGTTTTTTGTTTCAACATTTTTATTTGATGTTTATGTTATCGATTTAATGAATAGAGATAGAAAAAATGGAGATTAGAAGCAGAAAATATGATAAATCTAATAGGACAATGATACCCTTGGTTAAATTTTGGGGGTGTTTGTAAGTTTCCAAATCAGACAAGTTTAACCGAATCCTAATAAGAAACTAAAGTTATTTTTTACCAGGACAAGTAAATGATCTTCGAGTCCAAATAAGATAGTGACGTTATTTTCTAGTTGGACAAGTACTAAATGATCTCCCTCTCGACCTTATTCAACATACATAAATAGTCGATATAAAATTACTAACCTTGCTGATCTAAGTCTATGAAACAATTAATCTAATCTTCACAGAATCAATGGCGCGGTCATGGTCCAATATTCCTGATGGCATCATAGGCTTATTCATTAACCGTCTATATTATTCATTAACCCATAAGATTTGCCTCGAGTTTAATTTTAAAAATAGAACAACATAATATACCTCAATTTAAATAATTTAATACTAGAAAAAATAAATTTTTTCAAAGTCTTCGAATCAACTTCAGAAAAATATTGGAAATAGAAGGCCTTTTCAAGTGAAAAAAAAAATTCTTGACAATTAATATGAGATATATTTAATATAGAGAGATTGATTCGGAAATCAAAACTAGAAGTTTTATAAAAACATTGACAAAAATGGAAAGCATTTTTTCTTTGTATTGAGTGATCCTAGAATTTATATGACAGTTCTTATTTAGAATTCACACTGAAATCGTTTTAAAAAAAAATCATCGATTTAAGTCATATATTACAAGAAAATAATAAAATTACTTTAATAGAAATTAATTATATATTAAACCAAAAAAAAGTCATCATCACAAGAAAGTAGGTCAACCCAGCTAATTGTGGGAGCAGCAGGGCATATAAAGTAATATAAGTTTAGTTGGAAAATCAATAAATACAGAGATGCTAAAGTTCAATTTTTTTGTTTTTGGTCGGTTTTATGATAGTTACTATATTTATGCTTCTAAAATTTCACATAAAGATTGCCACAAATTTTTAAAATCATTATAAATCATGAATTTGTTGGAAAATTTCGCATCAATCAAGTTTTGGTTGATTAAAATTAAGAACATTGGTCTGGTTTTCTGGCAATATAATTAGGTTTTCCTCTTCGAATCATTAGAAAAAGTTAACGCACTTTAGAAACTTGTCAATTTTTTTCCCTAACCTTTTAAAAGCTTTGAAAGATACATCTTTCAGAATTTTTTTTTTTTTTTTTTACAAACTTTTAAGAGTCAACACCTTAATGATATATTATAGCTAGTGTATATATATATAAAATCAAATCAAATTTGCATGAATGAATATGCTAGCTAGATTACATTCCCATAAATTTTGGCCAGTTTACATGTATTAATTAGAATAAATATTTTCGGGTGGGAATCTTTCATACAAAATTTTGACCCAAATATCTTCACATAATTTTCTAATAATTCATTTGATATAATCCAAGAAGTAAAATAGTTGATGAGTTAGTATCACGAGTTCTTGTTTTAATAATATGTCGTTTATTGCAATTTAAGAAGATATATTTTATGACACAAACTTAAATTTAGTTTTCTGACAAGTAGTACTTTAGAATGCAAATTACCACTAGTCCTAAAAACTTGGTAGTACAACTAAAATAGTTCTATCTAAAATATGACAAATAATAAAAACAAATCAATAAGCAAAGTTTTATTACTATTGTATTTCTCCTTGAATGCTCCACAAAATGACAAGCCTTTCTCGTTTCTCCTTGTCGTTTGCTTCGATGAACTCTTGAATTATTTCTATGCGACTCATCCTCTTCTTCAGCATGAGTCATGTTGCATTGTTGGTCATTACATTCTTGTTGCCTCTTGATATACTCTAACACCATATTCACGTTTTGTGTTGGAGTCTCCACTTGATTTTCCAAGTCTACCCTCGCACCACCATGACTTTGCAGCCTTCTTGGTTGCTCTGGGATGTTTGGTCAATCCTCTTGCCAACTCATTGTAACTTTGGTTTCGATGGAATGATACTTTTAGCAACTCCTTACAGACAACGCCAATCTGGTAACGCTGATTTTTTGCCAACTAGATGAATTAAATGTAGAGAGATCTTTGCGAATTGCTACAAATGATCCTACCAAACACAAATAGAAAACAAACATGAAGGGGGAGTGCTGACGGTGTTGCTAGCAAACCCATTCCAACAGTCAAGTCAAATTTCTAATGGTGGTAGAAGAGATTAGTAGGCTTTAGTGGTGTGTTTGTCGTACCTAGTTAATGAGAAGTGCAACCTATTTATAGTTGAGTGTTGTAGCCTTATCTTATCCTTGAAGTGTATCAAATTTTGATTGAATATAAGATAATAAAGCTATTCCCTTTGATTGATAAGATGACAAACTTATCTCCTGTGATGAGAGTTATCGACTGATCTCATCTCGGCTTGATAATAAGCTCTTTATCCTCATGTTTAAGGAAATCATTTTGTACAATAATACCTCTATTTTTACTTGTAGGCCTTTCAGGTTATAACGTCTTTTTATGGGTCTTTTTTCCTTTTTTTGTGGGTTAGGTTAAGGAGCTTATTCTCTTTCGTAATGGACTGTAGAGCTAATAATTTTATTTATTTATTTTTGGTATAACAGTTGGTTCACTAAATTTCACTAAATTAGTTAAACAATAGTTGGCTTTACAAGTTTTGTGTTCCTTTTTGTATGGTAGAACTATCGATGAATGGAAAAGTATGCTTGAAAGAATAACTAGATTTTCTAATAAAAATGTTTTGAATATTCTTCATGTAAGTTTTGATGGGCTACAAGAAGAAACAAAAAAGTAAATATTTCTTAATATAACATGTTTCTTCAAAGTTTATGATAGGATTATGCCATAAAAATATTACGTGGTTGTAACTTTAGTTCTACTATTAGAACAAATGTTCTTATGGATGAGTCTTTCATAACTATTTTTGTGAAAAAAAAAAAATACCGCTTAGGGAAGAAGCCAATTAAGATCCGGAAGGGGCAATTGTCGCTTCTCAACTTTTCAATTAAGGGTGGCCAATTTTTTCATTTGTACACCAATGTGACGAATTTTTTAACTTATTGTGATGTATAGCTAGGAGCCGATAGTCTTCTATTTCATGGTTTTTTTTTTTTGTGAACCAATTTTTTTTGTTGGTGTCAACGTGCATGTGCCATACATATGTTATTTTGTACAATTTGTGATAAAACTAGAACATGATTTTGTTTCTTATTTTATTGTTTCTAGAAGTATATTTTAGAAAATATTTGATTTATAATAAATATCTACTTAAATTAGGATATTGTTTATTGTATCCTAATTAAAATAGAAGAATATTTTTTTGAGTCCTAATTCCTTTAGGAGATTAATTATAACACTTCCTATTATATTTCTCTTTATCCTAATGTGATTTTAATTAGAGTGTTTACAGAATTATAAGGAGATCTCGTCCAAGCATACCATTATATATACCGATATATTTTCATAACGAAAAAGGTGGTGTGTTGTTAGTTTAAGTTTCGACGTTCCAAGAATTAAAGAGGAGAGCTTCAATGCAAACAGGAATGTCTCTTTGATTTGATTTATGAGTCTTTTATTCATGTATGAGAGGTTGTAATCGTACATGAATTGTTGATTAAGTTTGTGTGAGTTAGTAGACACTTGGGATAACTTGCGGATTAAGTGTTTAAGTGATTCAGCATCAAATATCGTTGTTATGTATAACTTAACAATGTATTGTTAAGTTATTTGCGATAGAGAGTGGACAGTGTCACTAGAGTTTAATATCTTGACGAGATTTTGTTCTACAAAGATTGTCAATGTGTGAGAGTGAGTCAGTACTGTAAAAGATCCTAAAGGTTATACAAACAAGAACTTAGTGAATTGCAGCTCTATAGCTGTCCGTGGATGTATGTTTTATAACCGAACCACGTAAAAATTCTCCTGTGTCAATTTACTTTGCAGTTTATTATAATATTTCTTATAACTACATACTTCCAGAACTTACAATTTTTTCCTCATTCTTTCTTGCCTGGCAAGTTCTCGAAATGAATTTGTCTATCATTTAGTGCACTTGTGTCTTTCTAGACTTAATGTGTGTAATAGTATATACAGAAAAGAATCCAATAATGTGAAGTCTTATTTAAGTGAAGAAAGAGAATGAAGAATAAATTGACTCTTTTTCTCCTAAGAATCACAAGCCAATATAATTTATTATAATAAGCCAACAATCTCAACTTGATATATAATAAGCTGATATCTAATCCAATATTTGAACGCTTACAATGGTTATATTGATATGATGTTTGCGAGTAAATCAGTTAGCAGAGATGGGTAGAATTCTAGAATTCAGTTTGCATACAATATAAATAAACAATTAACAGCTGCAAGCATCCTCGGACTTCATTTGTAGAATAAAGTTTTCAAAATTTTTGAAAGAAGATCCACCTTCAACAACACTCCTAGCCATTTCCTTCAGCTTCAATGCATTAGCTTTTATACCATCATCAGTAAGAAGTTTTTCCATCTTTGTTTGTATTTCATGGCTGGTAATGATCCCATTTTTACCTGAGGTTGGTTCTAAACTAATCTTCCAAAAATTACAGATATAGTTTATGTTCTGAAATTGATCACCAAATAAGGCCAACATGGAAATGGTACTCCCATGCTTAAACTTTTCATGGTCGAATTCCAACTACAATGACTTAAGAAACAAGCGACAGAGTGAGCTAATACTCTTTCCTGAGGTGCCCATCGAACAATTTTTCCCCTCTCAGCTACTCTTTCAGTAAATCCATCTAAGAATCCGGCAATTGTTCCATCCATAAGGTCCAGTCGAACAACCCACAGAACGGGCTTCCATGAAGACTCAAGGCCAGGGCACATTCATCAAACTGTTGCCGATTTATGATCGTTGAGCTACCATATGTAACAGAAATCACTAAGCCAATTGGTTGCTTATCAAGCCAAAATTCTCCAAATGCCCTGAATGGCAAAATTCTCCAAAAATTTTTTAATTTGCATGCAAAGTCAAATGTATTTATGTGACAACATTTTGAACACTCTTGGAGACCCTTAGAGTTACCTAGACCTCCGCAATATGGGCTATCTTACTAGTAGCAGTACATGTATATTATTCCCAGCAGATTCCTTAGGGGTAGGGGCTCACAGTGGCCATCCATGTCAAATTTTTGTTCTTCTAATTTATCATTCTGGTCACGGCCATTTTTTAGTATCTTCACTTAATCTGAAATTTGACTTAATCCAGTCGTCCAACACTAATAGAAAGATGTTCTAACGCAGCTTCACTGAGGAAATCAATTGCACAAACACCAAGCTAAATAGAGAAAAGAGAAAAAAGGAAAAACAAAGTCAAACAAAATTAAATAAATCAGTGACAATTTCCTTAATAATTTTTATAATTACGTGTGATCTTAGGTTTTCACGGAATTCTGCTGCAATGAACCTGATTTCATCTTGCTTTATTTCTACGGAAACTGGAAAAAGTTTAACAAAATTAGTCTAATATTGTAAATTTATACTGCAATTTTCCTTTATCCCAAATTCAAGAAACAAAAAGAAAACCAAGATTACAATGTTATACCAGTTCTAATAGGATTAATTGAATTTCCTATGCGCTGTAAGATTTGGTAGAAATTTTCTAGATGGATTGCGGTTATCTTCCTTGGGTTCTTTTTTAACGAGTGAAAAAGGGTGTGATACTCAGACTTTACATCGGGTAGAGGAATGTACTGAAGTCTGACTTGACGCCTCCCTGAAGAAAGAAGATAAATAGTTAACAAAAGTGAATGATTGAAACAAACAAGAAGGAAACGTTCCTAGAGAAAGAAGGTAAATAGTTAGCAAAAGTGAAAGATTGGAACCAATCACGAACGTAGGCAAAACTTACTATTCAAAACCGACACTTGGATTTCGTTGTCTAATGTGTTTGACGTGAAGCAAATGGCATGAACTTCTTCTTCTTGCTTCAATGCCGCATTCAGTTCTTGGACATTTAAAGCGGTAAAGCCTTCGCTATCACAATCGTAGGCTCCTAGAGGTAAATTTTTTTTCATAGCCAAATGCGAGATACCAAAAAAACCTTCTTTCTAAACAATGATCAAAGAAAGATAAGCCGGACAGTAGTAAAGGAGTGCATAGTCTTCGAAGATAAAGAGGGCTTCAATGACCCTCATAAAATCCGATATAAGATGCGGTAAAACTGAGATCATAATCATCTTTAGGAGGAATTCTGTGTCACTTCTCTTGACAATCTTTCAGATCTTAGACTCTCTCTGTTTCTCGCCTATACCACCTCCTATGCTTTTGCAGAATATCTTATATCTTGTTATACTATTGCAGAATTGTCTGTGGTGCAGGGTGCATGCAAATGATTAATGAGCTATTGCTATATTTATATTATATGGGTTTTGCATCAACTATAAGATAGCACATTATAGTTTTGCGCAGCTTGCTCGTGCGACACTTAGGCAACTTGAATCCGAAAGTTGCTAAGTAAGCCTTGTAGAGTGCTTCTCGCTCAAAGAGAAGTTAGGACCGTTGAGCCACAAGAGCTTTAGAGGCTAGAAGAGAAGAGAACTTAGAGGCAAGTGTTACAAATGCAAAGAGCTTTGTATTACACAAGAATGCTTGCTTACAATGTTTTGTATTTGTGTATGCTTGGATGCCTTACAAATGAGTCATGGAGGGGTATTTATACCAATCCACCTCCTTAATGGACGGCTACGATTTATTACATCCGACGGTCACAAATGCGTATCTAGAATAGCCTACCAAAATATCTAGATATTTACATATGCAAGTTGTACATATTTAACTTGCTAGAGTTTCTAGAAATTGGGCTTGGGTTTGCATGCCTTCTAAAAATTGGACCAAGCCTTTGTGCACATTTTTGGGACACTCTAGCAAGCAAATTGGGCGGGCTGTAACATCCTCCCTCACCTATTTTCGCGACGTCCTCGGCGCGCTCTCATTCTTGTAGCGTTGGATGTGCTCACCAAACTGCCACAAGAGATCTTCGCGTTCCCAACTCGCCTCGCTGTCCGGAAGGTTTTTCCACTTCACCAAGTATTCGGTGTATGGTGGAACTCCTCTCCTTCGAATCACTCGATCCGTAAGGATGTACATCCTTGTCGAATGAGGTGACGACGGCTGTGGGTGCTCGTTTGGACTCGCTACGACTTGGATCCTCCTTGTCCTCATGGTAGGGCTTGAGGAAGCTCACATGGAAGACCGGATGGATCTTGAGATTAGGGGGCAACCGTACCTTGTAAGAGACTTTACCCACTCGTTTGATAATTGGGAAAGGACCCTCGTATTTTCGCACTAACCCCTTGTGCACTTTTCAAAGTGATTTGAATTGTTAGAGTAGGAGCTTGACGAGTACCAAGTCCCCCTCTTGAAATGTGAGGTGTCGTCTCTTTGTATCCACCCATTTCTTCATCTTCTAGGCGGCCTTGTCCAAGCATGCTCTTGTGATGTCAGCTTGTTCATGCCACTCCTTTGCAAGCTTGTAGGCCGCTGGACTCTTTCCCCCATATGTCGAGGCTAAGGCATGTGGAGTTATAGGTTGTTGTCCCGTCACTATTTCGAAGGGACTCTTGCCTGTTGCCTCACTCCTTTGGAGGTTATAAGAGAATTGGGCAACATCTAGCAACTTTGTCCAATCGTGTTGATGAGCGCTCACGTAATGCCTTAAGTATAGCTCGAGCAAGGCATTTATGCGCTCGGTTTGCCCATCGGTTTAGGGATGGAAGCTTGTTGAGAAGCTTAAGTCGGTCCCCAATAATTTAAAGAGCTCTCCCCAAAAGCGTCCCGTGAAGCGAGGGTCACGATCGCTTACAATGTTTTGTGGAACTCCCCAAAGCTTCACGATGTGCTTAAGAAATGCTCGAACGGCTTCGTCCACTGTGCAATCCGTAGAGACGGGTATGAAGGTGGCATATTTGCTAAACCAATCGACCACCACCATGATGCTTCCATACCCTTCGGATTTTGGCAAGGCCACGATGAAGTCCATCTACACACTCTGTCATGGCCTTTCTGCAATGGGTAGGGGTTCAAGCAACCCCGCTGGTCGTTGGTGCTCAACCTTGTCTTGTTGGCATACAAGACAAGTCCTTACATAACCTTCCACGTCTTCCCGCATTTGGGGCCAATAATAGGAATCTTGCACGAGTGCAAGGGTTCGTGCCTTACCTGGGTGACCAGCCCACTTAGAATCGTGGCACTCCTTGATGATTTCCTTCCACAAATTCTCATATCTAGGCACGAATAAGCGGTTCCCGGTTGTGAGGAGTAGGCCTTCGTCAAGCCAAAAGCGTCTTGTCTTCCCCTCACTTGCCAACTTGAAGAGGTTCTTGGCTAGGGGATCGTGCTCTAGGCCTTGTTTGATGCGGTCGATGAGCACACTTTGTGGACGACTTGCACTCAAAGTGGCGAGTTCCGCCTTGCGACTTAGGGCATCGGCCACAACGTTTGCCTTACCCACTTTATACTCGAGCCTATAGTCGAACTCGGCCAAGAAATCTTGCCATCTTGCTTGCTTGGGACTAAGCTTCTTTGGTGTTTGAAAGTAGCTTGTTGCCACGTTGTCGGTTTTGATGACAAAGTGGGAACCAAGCAAGTAATGTCGCCAAACTCGTAGGCAATGGATGATGGCCGTCATTTCCTTCTCTTAGACCGTGTATCGACGCTCTGTGTCATTAAGCTTGCGGCTCTCCTATGCAATGGGATGCCCTTCTTGCATGAGAACTCCGCCTATGGCAAAGTCGGATGCATCCGTGTGCAACTCAAATGACTTGGTGTGGTCAAGTAGCACCAACATCGACACCGGCTCTTCACATATGGCATTTTTTAGTTCCTCGAAGGCATGTTGACACTTTTCGGACCAGTGCCATGTGCGGTTCTTCTTGAGAAGATCCGTGAGTGAGGCGGCCTTGGCTGAGTAGCCCATGATAAACCGCCGATAATAATTAACCAACCCAAGAAATGATCTAAGCTCCGGTACCTTGGTTGGAGGCTCCTACTCTTGAATTGCCTTCACCTTTGCTTTGTCCATCATAAGCATCCTGTCTCGTATCCGATGGCCAAAGAACTCTACCTCTCGTTGGGCGAAAGAACATTTCTCCTTCTTGACATAGAGTTCATTGTCACGAGCACTTGGAAGACTTGTTGGAGGTGTTGCACGTGCTCTTCGAGAGTAGTGCTATAGACCACAATGTCATCCAAGTATACCACCACAAACCGATCGAGATATAGATGGAATAACTTGTTCATGAGGGTGCAAAATGTGGCAGGTGCATTGGTGAGGCCGAATGGCATAACTAAGAATTCATAAGCACCATACCTTGTTACGCATGCGATCTTTGGTTCGTCACCTTTGGCGATGCGTACTTGGTAGTACCCCGATCTTAAGTCAAGCTTTGTGAAGTATCAAGCCTTCCCAAGTTGATCGAACAACTCCGCAATGAGTGGAATCGGGTATTTGTTCTTGATTGTGATCTTGTTAAGTGCCTGATAGTCAATGCACATGCGAAGGGATCCGTCCTTCTTCATTTGGAAGAGAACGGGTGCACCGTATGGAGCTTTGGAGGGCTGGATATATCCCGCATCAAGTAAATCTTGGAGTTGCTTCTTCAACTCCGCAAGTTCGGGTGGCGCCATGCGATAAGGCTAACCATTGGGAGTGTCCAAGGCAACAACGGTTCAACTTGGCATATGGAACGGTAAGCTTGATTTCTCTATTGTTTCCATGGATGATTTTCAAATAGTGCTTGGCATGAATTCTTCGACCAAGTCCATGCTTTCCCCATACCATTTTCGAACTCCCTCAACATTCTCGATGGGAGCCATTCATGCATGGTGATAGCGGAGCGTGCCACGAAGGTTGAAAACAAAATGCTCTCCGCACTACAATTCAAACGGGGAATAAAGAAGGATCCAAGGTTGAGAACTAAACGATAGAGAAGATATTGTCATTGTCAAGGACCCAACGCCAAGGCAAATTCAAGCCATCCTTGAGAAATATAAGGATGTGATGCCCCAAGAGCTTCCAAAAAAGTTACCTCCACGACGGGAAGTGGATCATGAGATCGAATTGGAGCCCGGTGCAAAGCCTCCAGCTATGACGCCTTACCGCATGGCGCCACCCGAACTTGCGGAGTTGAAGAAGCAACTCCAAGATTTACTTGATGCGGGATATATCCAGCCCTCCAAAGCTCCATACGGTGCACCCGTCCTCTTCCAAAAGAAGAAGTACGGATCCCTTCGCATGTTCATTGACTATCGGGCACTTAACAAGATCACAATCATGAACAAATACCCGATTCCACTCATTGCGGAGTTGTTCGATCAACTTGGGAAGGCTCGATACTTCACAAAGCTTGACTTAAGATCGGGGTACTATCAAGTACGCATCGCCAAAGGTGACGAACCAAAGACTACATGCGTAACAAGGTATGGTGCTTATGAATTCTTAGTCATGCCATTCGGCCTCACCAATGCACCTGTCACATTTTGCACCCTCATGAACAAGTTATTCCATCCATATCTCGATTGGTTTGTGGTGGTATACTTGGATGACATTGTGGTCTATAGCACTACTCTCGAAGAGCACGTGCAACACCTCCAACAAGTCTTCCAAGTGCTACGTGACAATGAACTCTATGTCAATAAGGAGAAATGTTCTTTCGCCCAACGAGAGGTAGAGTTCCTTGGTCATCGGACACGAGACAGGATGCTCATGATGGACAAAGCAAAGGTGAAGGCAATTCAAGAGTGGGAGCCTCCAACCAAGGTACCGGAGCTTAGATCATTTCTTGGGTTGGTTAATTATTATCGGCGGTTTATCATGGGCTACTCAGCCAAGGCCGCCCCACTCAAGGATCTTCTCAAAAAGAACCGCACATGACACTGGTCCGAAAAGTGCGAACATGCCTTCGAGGAACTAAAAAAGGCCATATGTGAAGAGCCGGTGTTGGTGCTACCTGACCACACCAAGCCATTTGAGTTGCACACGGATGCATCCGACTTTGCCATAGGCGGAGTTCTCATGCAAGAAGGACACCTCATTGCATAGGAGAGTCGCAAGCTTAATGACACAGAGCGTCGATACACGGTCCAAGAGAAAAAAATGACAACCATCATCCATTGCCTACGAGTGTAGCGACATTACTTGCTTGATTCCTAATTTGTCATCAAAACCGATAACGTAGCAACAAGCTACTTTCAAACACAAAAGAAGCTTAGCCCCAAGCAAGCAAGCAAGCAAGATGGCAAGATTTCTTAGCCGAGTTCGACTATAGGCTCGAGTATAAAGCGGGTAAGGCAAACGTTGTAACCGATGCCTTAAGTCGCAAGACGAAACTCGCCACTTTGAGTGTAAGTCGTCCACAAAGTGTGCTTATCAACCGCATCAAACAAGGCCTAGAGCACGATCCCCTAGCTAAGAACCTCTTGAAGCTGGCAAGTGAGGGGAAGACACGACGCTCTTGGCTTGACGAAGGCCTACTCCTCAAACCCGGGAACCGCTTATTCGTGCCTAGATATGGGAATTTGCGGAAGGAAATCATCAAGAAGTGCCACGATTCTAAGTGGGCTGGTCACCCAAGTATGGCACGAACTCTTGCACTCGTGCAAGATTCCTATTATTAGCTCCAAATGCGGGAAGATGTGGAAGGTTATGTAAGGACTTGTCTTGTATGCCAACAAGACAAGGTTGAGCACCAACGACCAGCGGAGTTGCTTGAACCCCTACCCATTGCAAAAAGGCCATGGCAGAGTGTGTCGATGGACTTCATCGTGGCCTTGTAAAAATTCGAAGGGTATGGAAGCATCATGGTGGTGGTCAATCGGTTTAGCAAATATGCCACCTTCATACCCGTCTCTACGGATTGCACAGCGGACGAAGCCACTCGAGCATTTCTTAAGCACATCGTGAAGCTTTAGGGAGTTCCACAAAACATTGTAAGCGATCGTGACCCTCGCTTCACGGGACGCTTTTGGGGAAGGCTCTTTAAATTATTGGGGACCAACTTAAGCTTCTCAACAAGCTTCCATCCCCAAACCGATGGGCAAACCGAGCGCATAAATGCCTTGCTCGAGCTATACTTAAGGCATTATGTGAGCGCTCATCAACACGATTGGACAAAGTTGCTAGATGTTGCCCAATTCCCTTATAAACTCCAAATGAGCGAGGCAACCGGCAAGAGTCCCTTCGAGATCGTGACGGGACAACAACCAATGACTCCCTATGCCATAACCTCGATATATGGAAGGAAGAGTCCAGCGACCTACAAGCTTGCAAAGGAGTGGCATGAACAAGCCGACATCACAAGAGCATGCTTGAACAAGGCCGTCAAAAAGATGAAGAAGTGAGCGGATACAAAGAGACGACACCTCACATTCCAAGAAGGGGACTTAGTACTCGTCAAACTCCTACCCCAACAATTCAAGTCACTTCGCAAAGTGCACAAAGGGTTGGTGCGAAAATACGATGGCCCTTTCCCAATTATCAAACGTGTGGGTGAAGTCTCCTACAAGGTATTGTTGCCCCCTAACCTCAAGATCCATCCGGTTTTCCATGTGAGCTTCCTCAAGCCCTATCATGAAGACAAGGAGGATCCAAGTCGAAGCGAGTCGAAACGAGCACCCACAGCTGTCGTCACCTCATTCGACAAGGATGTGGAGTACATCCTTGCGGATCGAGTGGTTCGAAGAAGAGGAGTTCCACCATACACCGAATACTTGGTGAAGTGGAAAAACCTTTCGGACAGCGAGACGAGTTGGGAAAGTGAAGATCTCTTGTGACAGTTTGGCGAGCACATCCAACGCTACAAGGACGAAAGCGCGCCCAGGACGTCGCAGAAATAAGTGGGGGAGGATGTTACAGCCCGTCCAATTTGCTTGCTAGAGTGGCCAAAAAATGTGCACAAAGGCTTGGTCCAATTTCTAGAAGGCATGCAAACCAAAGCCCAATTTCTAGAAACTCTAGCAAGTCAAATATATACAACTTGCATATTTAAATATCTAGATATTTTGGTAGGGTATTCTAGATACGCATTTGTGACCGTCGAATGTAATAAATCGTAGTCGTTCATTAAGGAGGTAGATTAGTATAAATACCCCTCCAAGATTCATTTGTAAGGCATCCAAGCATACACAAATACAAAGCATTATAAGCAAGCATTCTTGTGTAATACAAAGCTCTTTGCATTTGCAACACTTGCCTCTAAGTTCTCTTCTCTTCTAGCCTCTAAAGCTCTTTAGCTCAACGGTCCTAACTTCTCCTTGAGCGAGAAACACACTACAAGGCTTACTTAGCAACTTTTGGGTTCAAGTTGTCTAAGTGCCGCACGAGTAGCTATGCAAAACTCTAAGCTCGTGACATATTGCTGTATTTATATTATATGGGTTTTACATCAACTATAAGATAACACATCATAGTTTACATGTTATGCATTGTCGTTTGCTAGTTTTTTTTTTTGTGTAATTAATACTCTTTTTATCTGATTTTAAGTTAAAAGTTTATTGAAATATTATAATTGGACGCCTTTGTTATATGTAAGTTTCGATTATAATATTTTTTGATGCCCCTTAAGTAGACATTCTGTTGCTATGCCCATATGATTCACTTTTAAGTAATTTAATTTTGAGGGATACTGTCGTTGTCAAAAGTAGTTATAAAGTTGCAGGACACATAATTGATTGTCGTATAACTATTATTCCATAATATGTGCACAACACATAACCTGTTTATCGAGGCTGGAGTTACCGAAGCTTGTCGATGCTGGGGTTATAGATACTACCGATATATATGCAACATGTAGATTCTATTAATATTTGTCCATGCTTGATTGTGTTGATTTTGGATTCGCAGATCTTTTTGGTGCAGTAACTGCAATGAATGATGAGTTCTTCTCCCTATCAAAGGGAACTCTATCCTGGAAAAAATAATAAATTTCTATAGAGCTGCCTCCCAAGCAGGCAAAAGAATTGTTTTGAATTGTTTTCTCCTATTGTCCAAACTGTCAGGTTTCCAACTGGCTGCTTTCCAACTATAATGTGTTATCTTATAGTTGATTCAAAACCCATAAAATATAAATACAGCAATAGCCCATTAATCATTTGCATGGACCCTGCACCATAGGCAATTCTGCAACAGTATAACAAGATACAAGATATTCTGCAAAAGCATAGGAGGTGGTGTAGGCGAGAAACAAAGAGAGTCCAAGATCTGAAAGATTGCCAAGAGAAGTGACACAGAATTCCTCCTAAAGATGATTATGACCTCAGTTTCACTGCATCTTGTATCGGATTTTATGAGGGTCATTGAAGTCCTCTCAATCTGCAAAAACTATGAACTCCATTATTACTGTCCGGCTTATCTCTCTTTAATAGTTGTTGAGAAAAAAAGTTTTTTGGTATCTCGCTTTTAGCTATGAAAAAAAGATTTACCTCTAGGAGCCTACGATTGTGATAACGAAGGCTTTACCACTTTAAATGTCCAAGAACTGAATGCCACACTGAAAAAAGAAGAAGAAGTTTGTGCCATTTGCTTGACGTCAGACACATTGGACAACGAAATCTAAATGTCGGTTTTGAACAGTAAGTTTTGCCTACGTTCGTAACTGGTTCCAATCTTTCACTTTTGCTAACTATTTACCTTCTTTCTCTAGGGACGTTTCCTTCTTGTTTGTTTCAATCATTCACTTTTGCTAACTATTTACCTTCTTTCTCCAAGGAGGCGTTAAGTCAGACTTAAATACATTCCTCTACTCGATGTAAAGTTTGAGTATCACACCCTTTTTCACTCGTTAAAAAACAAACCAAGGAAGATAACCGCAATCCATCCAGAAAATTTCTACCAACTCTTGCAACGCATTGGAAATTCAACTAATCCTATTCGAACAGGTATAACATCGTAATCTTGGTTTTCTTTTTGTTTCTTGAATTTGGAATAAAAGAAAATTGCAGTATAAATTTACAATGTTAAACTAATTTTGTTAAACTTTTTTCAGTTTTCGTAGAAATGAAACAAGATGAAATCTGATTCACTGTAGAAGAATTCCGTGAAAACCTAAGATCACAAGTAATTATAAAAATTATTCAGGAAATTGTCATTGATTTATTTAATTTTATTTGACTTTGCTTTTTCTTTTTTTCTCTTTTCTCTATCTAACCTGGTGTTTATGCAATTGATTTCCTCAGTGAAGCTGCGTCAGAACATCTTTCTATTAGTGTTGCACGACTGGAGACATTTATGAAGTCAAATTTCTGATGAAGTGAAGATACTGAAAACTTGATAAATTAGAAGAACAAAAATTTGACATGGATGGCCACCACGAGCCCCCACCCTGTATCTTGGTGTTCTTGCTAAGGAATCTGGGAACAATATACATGTAACTCCAAGGGTCTCCAAGAGTGCTCAGAATGTTGTCACATAAATACATTTGACTTTGCATGCAAATTAAAATAAAAATTTTTGAATTCATTGATACTCCAGCTTTACTGTCTAGAATAATTTCTTATGCAAGTTAATAAAGTGGGAAATCCAATAGAATATTCCTTGCTCCATTTATTTATTCCAATAGAATACTACATTTATCTTATACATCTATCAGCTTTGCAATCAATAGCTGAATTATGCCAAAAGAAATATTCCTACTTATCAAGCATTGTATTCAAGTAAGTCGATGCAGAGGTGAGCATAAAATTTAGGCCAATATAAAAAGTTAATACTGTTGACACAGTCAACATTGTATAAGCTGGCACTGCCATGACCAATACCTATTAACAAAATCGTCAATTTAGTCAATTTAATAGATCCATGCGATGGTATGAAACTTGTTGCTTAATAGCACAAGTAACATGTCAAAATATGGCCATGCAGATATCATCCCAACAAGTATTATTCTCCAAATGGCCTTTGAATTGGATACAAATTTTAACTAACCTGCTAGGATAGTAAGAAATCCCAATTGCATGTAACCAGAGTTCAGGTAAATATGCCCACGGCAAGAAAATAACTGCTTTACAAAGATTAATCAAAATAGTAAGATGGAACCGCTAGAATTTCTTCATCAAACATCTTAAATTCATAGTCATAAGGACTTCACAGTAAAATAAAAGCACTTTATTACGAAGTAAATGATAACCCTCTAGCAAATGAAATAAGAAATGGATCCTGTTAATGTGTGCATCTCTCATCACCAGAAGTCCTAAAAAGATAAGATCAGTACGATTATTTTTTATGCATTGATGCACGTTTTAATATATAAATACAGTCTAATTCTTTTTATTTCCAGAGTTTTAGTGTCAAAAAGTCTCTTTAACTTATGTTCTTATAATAAATAATTCACAAGTAAATGCAAAATTAATTAAAAAAATAAGAAAACCTGTAGTGATGACAATGGTAATGGACCCAACAAAGCCATAAACTTCAGAAGTTTTAGGGCCAAACGCAGAAGCAGCCTTGCTATCAGGATCTAAGGACACATTTATTCTCCTCTAGGAAAAACTTGAAATCCTTCTCGGACTATTCACTGAATATTAATCTTCCATCACCTTCTTCTAACACCTGCAACTTTAGCTCCTGCAAGCCAAAACTATGATACACCTCTTGGAAAACCACCTTTTGTAAATTGATAATCCAGTGATTAAAAAAAAAAAAAAAGAATAAGAAAAAGTAACCAGTTCCATGTCTATAAATCTGAATTACTACAACTTAAGCTGATAAGGGAATGGTCAACAACAGTATTTAAGCACTAACCAATGGATGCTATGTTGTCCTTTGTTTGGTTGCCCTAGCGTTTTTCAAAAACACTTTCTCGTCCACGAATAAACGATCCCCATTCCTCACAACAAAGGAACAATATATATGTTGCTGAAATCGTTTTTCTATCAAAAATCATTTTCATTTCTGACCCTGTTGCAGTCCTGGTTTTGGTTTTGGTTTGTTTTTTTTTATATCTTAATTTCTGAAAATTAAGAGCTATCATGTTCATGAATTCTGAATTCTGAGTCACGGTTTTCATCACTTTGCTATTTGGTTTCCATTTTCTGAAATACTTTTTAGCACCTTCTATAAGATTTCCTGTTGGAAAACTTCAGTTTTTATAATTTTTCAGAACAAGCATTGCAAATAATTGGATTTATTGAACAAGTTCCAGCGTAAACCTCCAAAAAAAAAAAAAATTGAAAGCGAAAGGCTAAAACTTTCCCATGCAATTCACCAGAAATACAACATTAAAGTCCAACAAAACAATCCCCCGTTCAATTTTCCAATTCAAAACCCTAACCAAATTTTCCTACATTCTTAGACAAATCTACTACCAATCAAAGCCTAACAATTATAACAATCAAATAATTGCAAACTTCAACAAGCAAAACCAAACCATTAAACTAACCTCAGTCTTCTTCCAGTGCAACTCAGGACTACCGACGGCCTGACTGGTGTGGCGCTGATGACAGATGAGTTCAGTGAGACGGTAGCGAGAGCGTCGCTGCCTCCGTTGCGACCAGAGGGAGGGAGACTGGGAGAGCCGAGAGCCGATTGTGCGGTGGCGACGACAGATGAGTGACAGACGATTGGGACAGCAGCAAGCAGATGAATGAGATTGATAGAGAATACCAGATGAATGATGATGATCCGGTGGCGGTGGGTAGCCAGCACGCAGAAAAGCCACCGCGGTGGGATGAGATCGAGAATGAAACGGGAGGATTAGGGTTCATTTGAAAATTTTAGACATTAACAGTATATATATATATATATATATTTAAAATTTTTAAAATCAAATATTACGTGATCCAATCCGGTGCGGGTGCGGGGAGGATATATTCCGCCCCGGGACCGCACCCGATGTCAAACTTCAACTTCACCCGCACTCAATCACTGCAAATCCAAAGAAAGAGAAAATTGCACCCAGACAATTCGAAAAAAAAACGGCTCTATGGGAAAAATCGGTTTTTTTTTTTATGCCATTCCCACTGAAAACCATTATCTTTCAGCTGTGGTATCTTGCTTTGCTTTGCTTCTCCTCTTCAAAGGATCTAGTCTCTTTTCAGGTATACAAATTCAAATCATTCAAATCACTTGGAGTTTGATGATCTGTTATCAATTATTTTTCTTTAAAAGTAGTCAAAATTTCATTTGATAATATTTGGATTCGTCTTGTTCGTTTTCACCGCATCTGTGTTGAAAATTTCTGTAATAGAAAAGATATCAGTTAAAAATTGATCTGGGAATGCTGAAAAATGTGTTTTTTAAGCTTTGAAATTGGAGATTTGTTAGGCTTGCACTTGTTCATTCTTGACCAGATTGGTTGTGAATTGGATATATCAAATAATGAATTCAATTGTAGTTATAGAAAGCTTAATCGTTGTTAAGACGGTTAAGTTTATATTTTCGTGAAATTATACAAATGGTTTTAGCTCTATATAGAGTGTTATTGGATATTACTCTATTATTTTGTTAAAGCGGAAATGGTTGGTTAGGTCTTCTTTCAAAGAGTTAGTGGTCGATAACCGTCACACCCTTTAGCTAAGCCACTTTCCACCACTTCATGGTTGTTAAGTTGGTGTAATCGAGCCTCGTGGATGCTTCCTTATAGGATCATGCGCATAGAGGCCCAGTTTCCCATTTTTAGGGGGTTCATGTGGGAGATTCTTCGAGATGCCATATCGCGTTGCAACACATGTCAATAATTTTGTTGCATGTGACATTTGTCATTTTGTCTAGTTTCAATTTTATGGGCTCTAGAACCTTTCGGGCCTAACTCATATGGCCAGGTTCCCTAGTGGGCTGCAAACGTTGCTGGGCACACTGGCCTCCTTTATCAGCTTCCTTGCTGGGATAGATCCCCTATCTTTAGGCTTCGAACTGAGCTTCTTTTAATAAATATTATTTTAATTTATCGAAAGATATAATTTTAATATAGTTATGATTATTTTAGTATTTATTATCAAATTATTATAGTATTTGTTTTAATATTTATGATTATCATAATAAAATGTGATAAATATTTTTTATGATTGGTAAACTTTCATTTTATTTTTATTAATATTTTAAATTAATTAGCTAATAATATGTTGAATAATAACTATTGAAAAAATTGATATCATTATAAATAGCGAGTTTTAAAATAGACAATATATTTTATAGTTATCTATTACATATTATAGGGACAGTTTTATTGAAACTTCAAAAATTATTTATTAGATTGCTAAAGACATTTTATTTTATTTAATAGTTAAGTTTAAAGTAAAATATTAATATTTAATATTGTCAGTTAAAAGATCATATTAGGCTTTTTTTCTTTTTAAGTTTATGAAATGGAAAACACTTTAATTAATAGAATTATTCTTTTATGATTTAAAATATGGTCCTCAAAATGTATGAATAAAATACTACTCTTACATTTTTTTTATATAAATAAATATGTCTTAAACTTGATCTAATTGGAGGAATGGATTTTAAAAATTGATAATATTAATGATGTAGTAGTTATACAATAATATCATATGAGTTTTTATAATATAATATTAATTATTTAAGTGAAAAATAATTTTTATTTAATTTTAGTTAATAATTATTTTTTAAAGATTGTAAGAAATGTAATATTAATATTTAAATAAAAAAATTTGATTTAATTTTATTAATTATTTAATTTTTAAGGTATTGTATAAATATAAATATAAATATAAATATTTTATATTTTAATAACGATAAAAAAATTATATTAAAGATAAAATATTTTTTATCATTTTTTTAAATGATATCTAAAAAAATAAATAAATATTATATTAAATAATAAAAATTAAATTTTAAAAATTTTTTAGACCTAAAAAATACTAAGCGATTTTATGAAATACCACCTTAATTTTATCGAATAACACCAGATGTCCCTTCTTTGCAATTTTTAATATTTGTCAACTAGGCGGACCTTGACCTTCAGGGAAACGGGCACCACGCAAGTCCCTCTCTTCTCTTAAATATCAGCATACTGGGACCCACCATCCCCATCTGCCATCCATTCAATTCAATTCAAATGGCTTACCGCGTAAGTTGCTAGCTACTTGTTTGTAACTACAAGTCAGTCCAATCCATACTACTCCCTCCTGTCCCTTCGATTAGAGAGTGTGGATTTGATGCGTAAGTTGTTATCATTAGTACTCCCACATGGTATTCAAACTCTTAACAAACCCTGATTATTGCTGGTAAATATCATATACTTCTCCAAAGTTTTGTAACATAATCATTCGACCCTAGTTGACACAATATGGATATGAGAGGATAATTATTAAACAAATACCATGATATGATATGCTAACATAAGTGATAAATAGACCATATCATGCTTGATACATAAGTCAATTTACTTAACTCAATTATATATCTAAGTAGTTTGCATGTTTGACATAATTATAATTTATTTTCAAACAAATAAATATAAAAAATAAGCAGCAAATGTTGTTAGTAAATAACTAAATATTAAAAAAGTTTATAAATAGATTTTAAAAATAAATTACTATTTATATCATAAACAAATTCTTATAACAAATGGATTTATATCATAAAAGAGTTTATGACCTATAATACAAATATGATATATATTACAAACTTTCAACGCAAATATTTTATATGATATAAACTGAATCATTAATTTTATATTATATTTATGTCATATTGATTAGTTGTATAAAAACTACCAATTTAATACCAAATATTACTTTTTCTTACCATTACCAGATACTGAGATTCTCATTTTGTCCCTAATTAATAATATATATCAAAAAACTCAAAATCAAAGGATAAAATAGTAAATTAAAGGACACTTTAAATGTCCTTAAAATAAGTCCATAAAACATGAAGGGGACAGATGTTATTTACCCATCTATCTTTCTAGCTAACACATCTTGAATCATAATCAAAAACTCGCCCACAGAAAAACCTCTTCCTGAAAACCATTCTCTTTCAGCTTTGGTATCTTGCTTTGCTTTGCTTCTCCTCTTCAGAGGATCTACTCTCTTTTCAGGTATACAAATTCAAATCATCCAAATCACTTGGAGTTTGATGATCTATTATCAATTATTTTTTCTTTAAAAGTAGTAAAAACTTCATTTGATAATATTTGGATTCGTTTGTGTGCGTTTTCACGGCATCTGTGCTGAAAATCTCTGTAATAGAAAAGATATCTGTTGAAATTGATCTGGGAATGCTGAAAGATGTGCTTTTTAAGCTTTGAGATTGGAGATTTGTTAGGCTTGCGCTTGTTCATTCTTGACGAGATTGGTTGTGAATTAGATATATCAAATAATGAATTCAATAGTAGTTATAGAATGCTTAATCGGTGTGAAGACGGTTAAGTTTATATTTTCGTGAAATTATACAAGTGGGTTTAGCTTTATATAGAGTGTTATTGTATATTACTTTGTTATTTTGTTGAATTATTGAGTATAGTAATTGAGGGTTTGAAGGGTTTGGGTGGATTGGTTTGGAATGGATCATAAACCAAGTGTCTTGACACAAAGATATGAAATAGGAAGATTACTTGGCCAAGGAACTTTTGCGAAGGTTTATTATGCGAGGAGTACGAGAACTAACCAAAGTGTGGCCATTAAAGTGATAGATAAAGAGAAGGTTATGAGGGTTGGGATGGTTGAGCAGATTAAGCGAGAAATATCGGTGATGAGAATCGTTAGACACCCTAATATTGTGCAGCTTTATGAGGTGATGGCTACAAAGACTAAGATTTATTTTGTTATGGAGTATGCGAAAGGTGGTGAGCTTTTTAACAAGGTGGCGAAAGGGAAGCTAAAGGAGGATGCTGCGAGAAAGTATTTTCATCAGCTGATCAACGCGGTTGATTTCTGCCACAGTAGAGGTGTTTATCACCGGGATATAAAGCCAGAAAATTTGTTGCTGGATGAGAATGAGAATTTGAAGATTTCTGATTTTGGGCTAAGTGCGCTTGCTGAAAGCAAGCGTCAAGATGGACTACTCCACACGACATGTGGCACTCCTGCTTATGTCGCTCCTGAAGTGATTAACAGGAAAGGCTATGACGGTGAAAAGGCTGATATTTGGTCTTGTGGAGTGGTTTTATTTGTCCTGTTGGCAGGTTATCTCCCATTTCATGACTCGAACTTGATGGAGATGTATAGGAAAATTGGCAAGGCTGAGTTCAAATTCCCTAACTGGTTCCCTCCGGATGTTCGAAAGCTGTTGTTGAAAATATTGGATCCAGACCCCATTACTAGGATCTCAATATCTAAGATCAGGGAGAGCTCTTGGTTCAAAAAAGGATTGAATCTCAAACAGAAGAAAAATGAAACAGAAAGCAAGGATGCAGCTCCTCAAGATATGGGTGTGTCTAGTCCTCAAGAGAATGGTAATATAACTGCAGAAGTAAAGCAAGAGTTAGTCCAACTTCCTAACTTGAATGCTTTTGATATCATCTCTCTTTCTGCTGGATTTGACCTTTCCGGATTTTTTGAAGAAAGTTCTCAAAAGATGGAGGCAAGATTTACTTCGAAACAACCTGCCTCTGTCATCATCTCTAAGCTGGAAGAAACTGCTAAACTTCTGAAGCTGAAGGTGATGAAGAAGGATGGGGGTCTATTGAAATTGGAGGGACTAAGGGAAGGTAGGAAAGGGATCTTGTCTATTGATGCAGAGATCTTCCAAATAACTCCAACTTTTCACTTGGTGGAGATGAGAAAATCTGATGGAGATAGTTTGGAGTATCAGAGGATGATGAAAGAGGGTGTTAGGCCTGCTCTCCAAGATATTGTATGGGTTTGGCAGGGTGATCAGCAACAGCAGTTACCACAGCAACCAGAGCAGCAGCAACA
This sequence comes from Boswellia sacra, assembly GCA_013180625.2. NCBI lineage: Eukaryota > Viridiplantae > Streptophyta > Magnoliopsida > Sapindales > Burseraceae > Boswellia > Boswellia sacra. Next base: position 90,002 of record SNVD02004918.1, read on the forward strand.
ACAGCATCAGCAATCAGAAGAGCGGCAACAACCGCAAGAACAACCGCATCAGCAACCAGAAGAGCAGCAACAACCACAAGAACAACAGCAGCAACAGTTTTCCTGATTGTTGTCTTGTCACCAACGTCTCATGTTATCTTATGTTTGTATTTTTCAGTTCATTTCTTAACTTTGTTTTTGTTGTAATTGAGAGTTATATCCCCATCTCAATGAATTTACCACTATTACGAACTCTGTGCTTGGTTGCTCACTAATATTACACAAACTGTAAATGCTTACAATTTATATACAGTAAGAGGAATGTCCATTGTTATGAATCCCTCTGGTCTTGTCTTCTTTATTGTTGTCTATACTTTCCAATGAGCCAAGGTGTGTTTGTTTTTTTATTTTGAGTTTTTATTTTTAAAATTTGAGAAAAATATGCGGTTGGTTTTGAACCTTTTTTAATTTTGAAAATGATATTTGATTGATAATGGTTTAACTGTATTGATAAATATGCATTTTCAGAAGACGAGTTTCTGAGAAAAACATGTAGTGCCTAGGTTTTTCTACAACTACAACTAGCAGAGGTGTCAAATGTTGCCAAGCTGCCATGTCTTCCGGTCCGGCAGATACTTCTTTTTCTGCATAAACATCTGTACATATTGGGACCCAAGAAGGGGTTATAGACCGACAATTCCATTGGTGTCTAGATGTTAGGATAAGAGTAGGTAGTGTAAGCCAGCCAAGGAAGAGGAGAATTTAAATTCAGGGTTTTGTAAAATTTCAATTATATGTTGTGAAGCTATCTGTATAGTAATAAGCTGGTTGTTGCCCATAACATATTGCTTTTAATCCCATTTGATTCTAAAAAATCTTTCTGGAGGCTGTTTTATCTGTTTCAACTCAAGTCAATACAACCTACTTCCACCCACCTTTGGTGCCAGTTTGTGCACTTCCAAATGAATGGACTAACTTCGACAAAAAAATAATGTAATAAAGCTAGCAATTGTTGCCTTTCAGTTGTTGAAATTTATATTTCCTTGCGACTTCTGTGTTAATAAGCCACGTTAGAATGTAGCAATTGTTTGCCTACATATTTGTTCACTTATTTTTGTTGTACATATTCACCTTGAGATAGCATGTGGCTTCTTGAAGAAAACGTGCCTTTTTTTCCTTTGAACTGGACAAAAGTTGTTGTCAAAGACCAAAAGCAAAAGAAGGATCAGAAATCATGTGAGTGATAAAGCATTTTGAGGTTAATGATACTGCCAAATGTCTTCAATTGTTAATTTAATTTTCCGCCCTTTGCACTTAACGTGAACTCAGATTAATTGCAGGGATAAGAACTGTTTGTTTACTTGTCATTGATCCTTTGGCAACTGCTGCATGGAAAGCTCTGGAAAAGCTTCCGAAGGGGATAAATGTGTGATAAGTTATCTTATCTACAACACTAGACTAATTGAGAATTCTCCAATAAGTAACGGAATAACATGATAAATGATATGACGATTATTAATTGCTATTATATCGCTTGGAGATACAGATTTGGGATGCAAATTACATCTTTGTCAGTGTATATCGGAGCAATTGACCTAAAAGAAAGCATAATTTGTGTCATAAATAACAAATATGTTTTTTAAACTCATAAAATGGATACTCTTATTGCATAGATTTGCTAGAATCACATTGCATATAATATATTATATAATCTATAGATGCTATCTCCTTCACCAAAGTAAGGAGATATTATGGATTGGGTCAACAAAGTTATTTAATCTTTTAATAAATTACTAATATAATTGAGGAGGTATCATCTGGCGCCCTCGCTATTAAACTCAAGGAAATCCACTTCTGGATTTATTTATTTATTTTCAACTACAAATTTGTGCATGATTTTAATAAATTACCTAAAACCAATACAAAATTATTATTAATTTTCATTTTATTCACTTTTTACACCCCACTTAAATGAACTCTAATTTCTAGTTTAAAACCTAATTTTGATTTTTTTTTTGACAATTAGAATTATGAACAAGTTTTTTGTCTGAAACTAACATTCAATATAATTATCAAGTTTTGAATTTCTTCTTCATTCTAATGCACACAAGTTTAATATTAAATTCAAATATAAAATTAAATGTTTTATAGCAAAGTTGCAATTTAAAAGAGATAAAAAAAGATTGAGTTTAAAAAATAAGAAAGATATCTAGGAGAGGAGTTGATTTTTTTTAAAAAAAAAATGAATCCTTGTTACTTGATTTTTTTATTTTCTCTTTCAATCTCTCTCATTCTTTCATAGCTTTTGGAGGAAAATTTGATGAACTTTACGAACTGCTTGAATGAGAAAACATTAAAAAAGGGAGATTTTTAGAACTTCGAAGAGGCGTGAAAAGAGAACAAAACATTAAAAAAAAAAAAAAGTTATTATGAGAAGTGGGACTCCTTTGGCCCAATAGCATTATAGGCGGAGGCAAATAAGACGCTTGAAACAGTATTAAATCTATAATGGATTGGGTCTCAATATCTTTCCGTGGGGTGTTGTTATTTTGGCTCTAGTAAACCTCGTTGCTCTTTCTTAACCCTTTTTTAAATAAAATGGAGACACTATTTAAAATATAGGGTGTATTCTTTTATGAATATAAAATTTTTATTTTTAATTAAATTTAGGAATATGTAGTTAATTTTAAATTATTTTAAATTTTAAAAAAAATATGTGATTAAGATTGAATATAAATTGTATTAAAAAATATGCAGCATAGAAAACAGGATTTAGAAATAAAAAAGAACAGAGCCTAACTTTCTCATTAACACGTATGTTCCTGTGACACTGTTGCCAAATTGCCATGTCTTCCAGTCCAGCGGATACTTCTTTTCTGCTTAAACATCTGAACATATTGGGACCCCAGAAGGGGTTACAGACCGATAATTCCATTGCTGTCTAGATGTTAGGCTAAGAGGAGGTAGTGCAAGCCAGCCATGGAAGAAGAGGTTTTAAATTCAGTGTTTTGTAAAATTTCAATTATTATGTTCTGAAGCTATCTGTAGAGTACTAAAAAAATGGTATAAAAAAGCTGGCAATTGTTGGCTTTCAAAGATTCAAAATTATTTTTGTTGCGTACGCAATCCACGTTAGAATGTAGCAATTGTTGGTCTACGTAATAGTTCACTTATATTTGTTGTACCTTGTCATAGCTTGCAGCATGACATGTTGATCTCAATTAGTTACCATGATTCTTCTGAGGGCGATTCAGATAATACGCATGGCCACACAGACACAGGGCACATACCTAACAAGCTTCTTGAAGAAAACGTGTCTTTTTTCGCTTTGAAGCGGAAAAAAGTGATGACCAGGTGGCCTCTTTGATTCCTATTGTCATAGACCAAAAGCAAAAAAGAGGATTAGTAATCATGTGAGATTGATAAGGATTATCTCCGATCCATTCGCGGCTAATGATATTGCCAAATGTCTTCCATTGTTTGGATAGACAAAACCACCTGTCTGTAATCGAAAATTGTATGCCCTTTTCACTTCACGTGAAATCAGATTCATTGCAGGGATAAGTACTGTTTGTTTGCTCGTCATTTATCACCTTGCAACTGCTGCATGGAAAGCTCTGGAAAAAACTTTCAAAGAGAATCTCTTTCTGGAACTGAACTTTCAATAAAGTCGTGGATGTATCTACAACACTGGAGACGCTTCAGCCCAATAAGAGGTGTGAAGATGGAACAAAAATTTAAAAAAAAAATTATATTAAATAAGTGAGAGCAATTCTATTTGGTTCTCGTATTTTAACTCATTAAATCCCATTTTTAATATTTTCCTTTTTTATAATTTTATTCTTAATTAAAATTATAAAAAAGTGTAAAAACAAGTTATAAAATATGTGTTATAAATCATAAGAACCTGAAAGCAAATTTGTTTTGTCTCCGTATACTTCAAAATCTTAAATTCTTAAACACTAAAGCTGTCCAAATAAAGTGTTTATCTTCAACTTTATCGTCTAACTTCAATTTGTACAGTACATGATTGAAAGAAACGGTTAACAAGTGTCCGTCATTCAAGTCTCCTTCAAGAACGAAAGCTTAATGCTTTTGAAGCAGTTTTCGTTTGTCTCGTTTCAGTGATGGATCGTAGAGTCGTAGACTAATAACTTTCAAAGTCATCCAATCCAAGTAGCATTGTTCGAAGGGGAAGCCATTTGCATTTCCATGAGTAAAGCTGCTAAAAAAAAATAAAAATTTAAAACGAATATTATCAAGACACATGGAAGAGAGAGGTGGAGAGAGAGCAATAGTGTATTAAAGAGAAGGCTTAGGGTTGGTTTAAGCCATTTTGTTTCTCTCTTCTTAACTTCAACAACGAAACTTAAATCAATTGTTGATACAAAGAAGCATTTCAGTTAAATTGGTAATAATGAAACTCGTACAAATTGTTGATCAATCAACGAAGCTTTCCAGTTAAATTGATTAAAAAAAAAGAAAGTATTGTTATATTTAAATTCTAAAATGAAGGGTAATTCGGAAATTTAATAGGCTTTAGTTAGAAAAAATTAGAGAATTAAAATTTATAATGGGATAAACTTAGAAATGGAGGCTAAAGAGTTAGAAAGTGAGGTTTAAATAGAACAACTCAATAAGTTATTATGAAAATGAGACTTCTTCATCCCAATAGAGGAGGCAAATAAGACGCTTGAAAAAAGTATTAAATCTATAATGGATTGGATGTTAATATCTTTTCACATGGTCTACTTAAGCCCTAGTAAATCTCTTTGCTCTTTCTTAGCCCTTTTTCAAATAAAATGGTGGGACTATTTGAAGCGTAACTTTCTTATTAACACATCTATTTTTTTTTTTTTGTTAAAATATGAATTACAAAATTATCTCTAAATAAATTCACAATTAAGTTCAATTAAATCTAATTAACTTTAAATTTTTTTATTATTTACACCTACTTACACCCAATACTGTTTTCATGATTGGCTTTGTTGTTAATAATTTATTAGCTTTTTAGCCTATTATGAGGAATAAATGCTCTTAGTTTTCTAATCCAACCCACAGAACAGAGTGAAAGGCCCATGAGCAAAGCCAACGAGATAAAGGATAAGTAATGCTACATAAAAACCTTGAGTTAAACAAGTGTTGTTGGGTAGTTGACTGTCAAGCAAAGATAGCCTTAAAGATAAGGATAACAAACTTAATATCAAAATATATAAGACTAATCAGGATTGGTCGATAACTCTCATCAAACGAAGATAACCTAATCTAATACTACTTCGGGAAGGGTGTTAAAGCTATGATACTCAGCTATATATAACCTACATTCCTCACAAGCCATGTACGACAAAAATTAAACATTAGAGCCTATTAGTCTCTTCTACCACTATTAGAAATCCGACTTGAGTGTCGGAGTAGTTTCGTCGATAACACCACTTGCACTCCCTTTACGTTCATTTTCTCTTTGTGTTTTTGATAGGATCATTAGCGGTAATTCCGTAAGATCCCTCCACATGTAACTTATCTGGTTGATGTAAAATCCATGGCAATAGTTCGGCGTCATCTGTGGGGAAAAAACCTTGTTGATGAAACTATAGCTTTGTCAAAACCAAAGCTGCTATGAGTTGACAAGAGGATCGACCCATTCCAGATCGACCAAACATTCCAGAGCGCCACAAAGGCATGGTGGTCCAAGGGTCAATGTGGAGCAGCAAATGGAGACTCTAACACATAACATGAATACTATGTTGGATTACATCTGGAGACAAAAACAAGAACGAGATGAATGACGCAACACAACTCATGCTACAGAAAGGAATGAGTCACATAGAAACAAATTAAGAGATCGTCGAAGTGAATGACGAGGAGAAAAGGTAGAGGGTAGTCGCCCTGCGGAACATTCAAGGAGAAATATAGAAGACTTATGAAGTCACCTGGAAGAGAGGCGACAAAGTCGAATGACAGAAGAGGAACGTTATACCATAAAGCCTAGAGGTCTAGAACGAGAGGTCAACAAATTGAAAAAAGCGACATGATATGAAAATCAGAGGACCGGCAAATCTATTATTAGAGGAGATCAAAGCTCCTAAGATATACAAGAAGTGGATTTTCCTGAAAAATTCAAAAAGCCACAAATAAAAAAATATGACGGCATGGGAGACCCGATGGAGCATTTCGGGACGTATAAGTCTTGGATGGAATTATAAGGTGCTACAAGACTAGTTATGTGGAGGGCATTCTCCTTGACCCTCATTGGTGTCACTTACAGATGTTATAGAAAACTGAAGCCGAGAAGGACTCATGTTTGCACAATTAAGCGAGGTGTTCGTAAGGTAGTTTGTAGGAGCAAGCGACCACCAGTTACCACCTATGGACCTTTTATCAGTAAAGCAAGAGCAAGATGATCCATTGAGATAATACATAGTTCATTTCAATGTAGTGATGGTAAAGATTAAGAACTGTATTGATGTTGTAGCACTGACAGTAACGATGAGCAGACTTAAACCAGGCAGGTTTTGTTACTCATTAGCAAAGAATCCCCCTAAGACCTTGACTAATTTGTTAGCCACAGCATATAAATACTCAAAACGCTAATGAGTTCATGAGTGCAAAAAAGAATACTGACCAAGGGTTGAGTAAGGGAGAAGAAAGAAAAAAGAGGAGAGAGGAGTCAAAGGATGGCCAGGAAAAGAAAGTTAAGAAGGATAAAGAAAAAAGAGGATAGAGGAGTCAAAAGATGACTGGAAAAAAGAAAGCTAAGGAGGAGACACAGAAGTCTTGGGTTCCAAAGAGTAGACTCTCTAAGTATACACCATTGAATGTAACATTAGAGCAAATTTTTCACCAAAGTTAGGAATCAAGACTTGTTTAGGTGGCCCAGATGACACATCCGAAAAAGGATTATCTCCCAAGTATAGGAGTATCGAAGTAATAAACCCGGTGAGACTGGGGTCGATCCACGAGGAAGGGGATTTTAGCGCTACAAACTATAAGTAAGCAAATATGATGTGGATGATTCCAAGGAATGACAAGATAATATCAACAAGTATAAGTAAAGTACAAGTTCTTAAATAATAAATGAGAATAACACAAGAGAAATTAACACAATAATACTGAAAGCTAAGGTTAGGGGATCCACCCTTGATATCTCAAATAAGGATAAACAACCCGTTTTAGTTATATGAATTATATTTGCTTCGTTACCAATATCTATACCACTTCTTGTAAATGGGTTCAAGAATCCAATGTGCCAATCTCCATATGTCTATAACAAATCAAGGTTCCTAATTAGATTCATGTCGGTAAGGAAGAACCATACGATATCTAGAAAGGATCCAAGCATTTGATGTGCCAAGGATTGTCGACAATGGATCAAGACCTCCACTTACGAGTGGTGTCAAGATTGATTAAGAAAATAAATATAAATCATATAAACAACATAAGATTATGATTATTAAGCACATATTAAGGGTTATAGAATCCTTACTCTCATATCAAGGGTTTCACCCTTTCACCTTAGCAAGAGAGAAATTAGAAAGACATTATAAGAGAAAGAAAATAAAATGTAAGAAAAAGAAAATTCATTAATAACATTAAAACACAAGAGAGAAACACAATGCAAGATCCCAGCAAAGGCCAAGATGCCTTAATGGGTGACAAGGCACCTCTATTTATAGATACATTCAGGGGCAATCTTGTCAAATTACAAAGGAATAATTGTCAAATATTAGATGCACCAACTTTGACAATTGGGGTAATTAGGTGAACCGATTTTGACCACCGATTTTGACATTGAATTTTTGAGAATTATAAGCACATGTCTTCATGAAAGTCATAGATATTTCTCTCAGCTTTCTAGAAAATCTTGATTCATACGATTTGGATACGTATTCTGAGAGATATGGTCAAAATACTGAGGCATGGTCAGGCTAGGCTGAAACTGCAGATGGGTTCACTTCAAGCCCATTTTTGGTCCACTAAGAGCCCGAATTTGATGATGCTTCTGAAATACAATCTTGTAGATAATTTAATCAGCTTTCCAAAACATTAAGATTTTCACCATTCTGATATATAAATAGAGAGTTATGCCTTTTTACCGAACCTGTAACAAAACCAAAATTAAGAGGAAGTTAATTCCAAAGATGCAAAGACTACAAATATGCTTAAGTTGTGAAATTTAATGACACTATTAATGCAATATGATGAATTAAACTCTTATTAAATATACATATTTAAGTGTTCATCACACCCCCCAACCAGCTTATTGCTAGTCCCTAACAATTAAAGCGTTATTATTTAGAAGTGATTTATAGAATTTTACATCCGAGGTGGTCATTATTGCACTCTCCTTGATTTTATCCAAATAAACAAACGCTCAACCGATTTTTTTTATGACTCATGTATCCTTCAGTCAAGATATCAATAAACCTTCTTTTTGTGCTTAGTCGACACATGACTATGGGGCTTATTAGAAACAAGCCATATCGGTTCTAATATTTGTTAAGGCTAACAACTTTAGGTAGGGGACATTCATTTATTTTATATATATATATATATATATATATATATATAATATATATATATATATATATATATATATATGTTTTTTTTGAAAGAATGCATCTTAACCCATGTAGCGAGCCTTAGGCTAATGACTCCCAGACCAGTTGGCCTTAGGGCATTAGGTGTTAAGACACCCCTTCGAGCTTAGCGACTCGGGTTGCCGATGCTTTATTTTTGCTTAGAAACTTGTGGGTAGTGTAATGTTCAATCCCATTAAGCTTTCTCCTTAATCCATGTAGTGAGCTTTGGGCCAATAGCTCCAAACCAGTTGGTCTTAGGGTATTAGGTGTTGAGGCACCCTTCGGGCTTAATTGCTCGAATTACGGAGGCTACGAGACCAAACTTATCCACAATTGCTTTCTGTTTTTTTTTTTTTTGCTTTTATTTTTCATTCATTTTTTTAACTTTCCCCTTCCTTTTGTTGTTATCCTAAACAAAACAAAAGAACTTAAATATTGCAACATTTCATTTCACCACCCACAATCATGCATCAAGGTATGTGTGTGTGTGAAGAAAGGTTCATGAATACTTGCTTAATGGGCACATAAGCAAACTGTTTATTAAATGATAAGGTTGTGAGATTTCATAGATTTGAATAATTCAAAGTGAAATGAATAAGACCTCCTTGTTATAAAATTCAAAAATCAAAACTAAATAATATCAAGTTAGCTAAAATGAGTTCACAAAATCAAAATAAAATGACCAATTGGTTAGAATGGGTTTCAAGAGTTCAAACTGGTCCTCTTTACTTGGCCATTTCTGATCCAGAATGCGTCTCAAGAGGATTTGAACTCCTTACACCGCACTCCGAATCTAATTACTAACTCTCTTTTTTTTTTTGCAAAGAGAAAAAATTCAAACACACTTATGTCTACTATCCTTCCCTCCCAACCAAATGAAACATTGTCCTCAATGTTTAAATGTAGAGAGATAAAGTATAGGAGACATTACCTGAAGCTTCTATTGTTCAAGAGAGATGACCTGAAAGACTCATAAAATAAAATGCTAAAAATAAAATAAAAGACAAGAAATTTAAAAATTGATGGCACACATGTATAGGTAGTTGTGACTGTGGCTCACATCTTCCTCTGGTTTTACGTCAAGAAATGGCGTAAACACCTTCTATGAGTTGGGGATATGCTTCCTATCCAGTTTTCTTATAAACTGGCAAACAGGGTCATTTTGAGTCAGATTCCCAAGACTATGAAGAAAATGAGAGAGAAGAAAAGAAAATTGATGCAAAGTGAGCAACAGTTTTTAGGGAACTGAAAAACCGACTTTAAAAGTCACGGAGTACCGTATCCGCCACTTGACCGGGAAACAAAATGCAAACACATAACTAAAATAAAAGCACATAAAATAAAATAGGAAAAAACTAGAAATTATATAAAAAATCAAGAATAAAAATGAAAATATGGCACAAACGGATAAAATTTGGTTAGTCATGAAAAAAGGCCAAAAGAGGAATCTCTTCGAAAGTAATTTACCACGGTAAAAAATATGCCATTGAGGTGGTACCTCTCTTTTTCCTTTATTTGTGAGAATGGAAGAGATTACCACTGATTGAGTTTGTTTGTCCTTGAGGCATGCATTCTTGAGTGTGGATGTTTCTTCCTGCCTTTTTTCAAAACATGGCTCCCAACTCTTAATCTCCTTCACCTGTATAAAATCAAGTAATGAGAATTCTTTAAAAGCAATGGGCACTAGTTGCATACTTGGTTCAAATGAATTGGTTAACTCGATTTCTGAAGGACTTGAAAAATTCTCATTTTGGATATAGTCTTCCACATTAGTCCTAGTCCTATTAGCTTCCTCATGCCTGAAAAATTCATTAAGGTCAAAATTTTGGTTAAGTTCCTTTGCATGATGACATGAGGGCATAAATGAGGATTCAATCTCTTCCTTGTTAGGTGTAGGTTTATTAACCTCTTCCTTACCCTTTAAGATTGATTCATCATCTTTCTCATAAGGGTTAAGAATATGTTCTTTATAAACCTTACCATTATGAAGAGTACTTACCAAATCTTCGTCTAGATGTTGGCCCCTTGGATTACTCACATGTGAATTGATGGAGTTTGGCTCTAGTTGAGATGGAAACTCACCTTTCTCATGAGTATTAAGTGCAAATGCAAGTATTTCAAGAGCATCATTCAAGTTTGCCATAGTTTGAGCAACTTGACTATTAAAAACCTCTTGCTTTGCAATGAATGAATTCAATATTTCTTCGAGATCCTCATAAGATGCATGATCATGAGATTTTTGAAAATTTTGATATGATTGAAAGGAAGGTTGGTAAGATTGTGCATTATTATCATTCCTCAAATCAAAATTCAAGTGATTTTTCCATCCAAAATTTTGTGAGTAAGGATTAGGATTTGACCTTTGGAAAGTGTTTAAAACATTGGTGTGCTCATGGAGACTTTTTCTAAAGGTAGGCACAATTGGGCAATCATCCGTAGGATGATCACTAGAATTACAAGTGTGACAAACAATTTCTTGCATAGACCACATTTCTACATCCTTGACTTTTTTAGCTAGGGATGCAAATTTAGCATGATGATCATGATTCTCCCTAATGTTATAAATGCCTTTACTAGATGTTCTTGGTACCTCATAGGTGCCAACATTGTTCCAATTTTGGGCATTTTTCGCTAGTAAGTCTAGGTAATCCATAGCTTCATCAGGGTCTTTGTTTTCAAATTGTCTAGTACACATTAAATCTACCATATGCCTAGCTTGATGTGTTAGACCTTCATAGAAAATTAAAACTGGTCTCCATGTTTCCAAACCATGGTGAGGACAAGTATTAAGCATTGCGTTATACCTATCCCAACATTGGTAAAAGGTCTCTTCTTGTTTTTGAGTGAAATTGATGATTTGCCTTTTGAGAGAATTTGTTCTATAAGGAGGAAAGAATTTTTTAAGAAATTATTGTTGCATTTCATCCCATGAGCTAATAGATCCTGACCTAAGATTTTGTAGCCATGCTTTAGCTTTATCTTTTAAAGAAAAAGGAAAAAGCTTTAATCTAAAGATGTTTATGCTACAATTTAGGTCACTATATGTGTTACAAAACTCTTCAAATTCTCTCAAGTGCAAATATGGGTTTTCAACATCTAGGCCATGAAAGTGAGGTAAGAATTGAATGAAATCTGGTTCGTGGTTGAAATATATTACATCATGAGGGAAGACTATGCATGATTGTTCATAAGTTCTCATAAGATTCATGCAATCCATCTATGTTCATAGTTGGGTTTGAACATGGTATTTTTTTTCAAAGAAGATAAGTGGCTACTAACAATTCTAGCAACTAATGCAAAGAGAAAGAAAAGATGAACACATGCAAGAAAAATAAAAATAGAAATGGGGAGAGAAAAGATGAACATATGCAAGAAAAATAAAAATAGAAATAGGAAAAGAAAATACTTACAATTTTGTACGCCAATTTTTACCTTCCCCGGCAACGGCGCCAAAAACTTGACACATCCGAAAAAGGATTATCTCCCAAGTATAGGAGTGTCGAAGTAATAAAACCCGGTGAGACCGGGGTCGATCCACGAGGAAGGGGATTTTAGCGCTACAAACTATAAGTAAGCAAATATGATGTGGATGATTCCAAGGAATGGCAAGATAATATCAACAAGTATGAGTAAAGAACAAGTTCTTAAATAATAAATGAGAATAATTAGAATACAAGAGAAATTAACACAATAATAATGAGAGCTAAGGTTAGGGGATCCGCCCTTGATATTTCGAATAAGGATAAATAACCCATTTTAGTTATATGAATTATATTTGTTCGTTACCAATATTTATACCACTACTTGTAAATGGGTTCAAGCATCCAATGTGTCAATCTCCATATGTCTACAACAAATCAAGGTTCCTAACTAGATTCATGTCGGTAAGGAAGAACCATACATCATCTAGAAAGGATCCAACCATTTGATGTGCAAAGGATTGTCGACAATAGATCAAGACCTCCACTTTACGAGTGGTGTCAAGATTGATTAAGAAATTAAATATAAATCATATTGAATAAACATTATAAGATTAAGATTTTTAAGCACATATTAAGGGTTAGAGAATCCTTATTCTCATATCAAGGGTTTCACCCTTTCACCTTAGCAAAAGAGAAATTAGAAGAACATTATAATACAAAGAAAATAAAATGCAAGAAAAAGAAATTCATTAATAACATAAACACACAAAACACAATACAAGATCCTAGCCAAAGCCAAAATGTTCCAGCCAAGGCCAAGATGCCCTAATGGGTCACAAGGCACCTCTATTTATAGATACATCCAGGGGAAATCTTGTCAAATTACAAGGGCATAATTGTCAAATATTAGTTGTAAATATCTTTGACAATTGGGATCATTAGGCACCGACTTTGACCATCAATTTTGACATCGAAATGTTGAGAATTTTAATCACATGTCTTCATGAAAGTCATAGATATTTCTCTCATCTTTCTAGAACATCTTGATTCATACAATTTAGATACGTATTATGAGAGATATGGTCAAAATACTGAGGCATGGTCAGGCTGGGCCGAAACTGTAGATGGGTTCACTTCAAGCCCATTTTTGGTCCACTAAGAGCCCGAATTTGATGATGCTTCTGAAATACAATCTTGTAGATAATTTAATCATCTTTCCAAAACATTAATATTTGTACCATTCTGATCTATAAATAGAGAGTTATGCCCATTTTACCGAACCTGTAATAAAACCAAAATTAAGAGGAACTTAATTCCAAAGATGCAAAGACTACAAATATGCTTAAGTTGAGGAATTTAATGACACTATTAATGTAATATGATGAATTAAACTCTTATTAAACATACATATTTAAGTGTTCATCACCAGACGATTGAAAGCTGTACCCAACAAGAGAGACAAAAAAAGTATTGCCACTTTCATTGAGATCATAGCCATAACACAAAAGGTTATTACTCAAAGAATAGGTTGAGTCTCTCATTCGTAGAGGGTACCTTAAGGATTATGTAGCAAGGTAGGAAGCAAAGTAGATGAAAAGTCCACACCATAAGAAAGGAAAAAGATGGAAATAAGAACTATTTTTGAGAGCTCAAAATCGGAGGTGTCTCTAATACACGAAAGAATATGTCAAAGAGGCAAAGCTAAGGCCGATTGAGGTAAGCTATGTTGACTGGCTAACCAAGGAAGCTAGATTACTATCGTGTACAATTATTTTTTTCAAAGAAGAGGCGAGAGCTATCCATTACCCTTATAATTGTGCTGGTTATTATAGTAACCGTGGCAAATAGAAGGGTGTATCAAGTGTTGGTAGATAATGGAAGCTCAACTGACATATTATATGCGTTAGCAATGGAAAAAATAAAGATTGGCAGAAGCAAATTAAAGCCAATTCAAGCACCTTTAGTTAGGTTCGAAGGAGAAACTATATTGCTTGAAGGTAGCATCGAACTTTATATTACTATTGGACAGGACTCGCGACAAACAATAAACCTTGTTAACTTCATTGTCATTGATAGACCAATAGTCTACAACATGATTCTAGGAAGGCTATCTCTCAATCTATTTCAGGCGATAACATTAACTTACCATCTGGCAATGAAGTTTCCTACGGAGGCAGGAGTAGGAATTGTTAAAGGAGACCAACAAGAGTCCAGGAAATGTTACGCCTTAGTCTTGAAAGAAAAGACAAGTGGCAAGAAACTTTTCGAGTTGTATTTGCTCAAGAAATGAAAAGGAGGAGTAGATAGGATCTCCTATTGAGAAGCTAATAGAGTTTTAGATTAAGGAAAGTGATCAGAGTAAGGTGGTCTGCATGGTCCACTTAGGTTCGTCATTGCCTTTAGAGGTTGAGGTAGAATTAAAACAGTTCTTTATGGAAAATACGGGCATATTTGCTTGGTCATATGAAGATATGCCAAGCTTGGATCCTAGCTTAATAGTTCATAAATTGAATGTGGATCTAAATGTCAAATCTATTCAATAGAAGAGGAGGGCCTTCAATCCAGAAAGATACAAAGCAATTATAGAAGAAGCGGAAAAACTTCTGAAAGCCAACTTCATCAAAGAGGCTTACTATCCTACCTCTAGCTCGCTAATATAGTGATGGTAAGAAAATCCAAGAGTGCCAATTATGTGTAGAATATATTGATCTCAACAAAACGTGTTCAAAGGATAGCTTTCCTTTGCCTAGAGTATATCAGTTAGTAGATGCGACTGTAAGGCATGAGCTCTTGACTTTTATGGATGCATACTCCAGCTACAATCAAATTAGAATGCATCATTCTGATAAAGAAAAGACATCTTTTATCACTAATAAAGGATTATATTATTACATAGTCATACTATTTAGGTTGAAAAACATTGGAGCAACCTATTAGAGGTTGGTTAACAAGATGTTTATTGAGAAAATTGGAAGAAACATTGAAGGATATGTTGACAACATGTTTATCAAAAGCAAAAAGTATGTTGATCATATTAAGGATCTCGAGGAGACATTTGCAGTTTTGAAGAAATATAATATGAAGTTAAATCCAAGTAAATGTGCCTTTGGTATGTCTTCGGGCAAATTTATTGGATTTATAAGTAGTGAAAGGGGGATCGAAGAAAATCTAAAGAAGATAGATGTCACCATGAGTTCTCTTAAGACAATTAAGGAGATTCAAAGGTTGACGGGAAGATTTGAATAGATTTTTATCTAAAGCAACTAATAGATGCATGCCTTTCTTTAAGGCACTATGAGTATGGAAAAGTATGGTTTGGATAAAAGAGTGTGAAGTGGCTTTTCAACAGTTGAGAGGCTACCTAGGTGACCCTTCATTTCTTTCAAAACCAGTGCAAGGAGAAAATCTTTACTTCTATTTGGCAGTGTCAAAGATTACAGTTAGTGCTACACTGAGGAGAGAAGAAGACAAAGTACAAAAGCTAGTATACTACGTGAGTAAAGAGCTCCAAGATGCTGAAAGAAGGTATCCAATGATGGAGAAGTTTGCACTGGCACTTGCGATGTCAATTAGGAAGCTAAGTTCTTATTTTCAATCCCATACAATAGTAGTCCTAACTAACCAGCCATTAAAACAAGTTTAGCAAAAGCCTAAGTTTTTTGGATGACTAATGAAATGGGCCATAGAATTAGGAGAGCATGATATCCAATTGAAGCCTAGGTCATCCATAAAAGGACCAAATATTGCAGACTTCATGGTAAGACATACGTACCTTAAGACAGGTGGTGATGAAAGGCCAACTTGGAAGTTGTTTGTGGGTGGCTCATCTAATGAACAAGGGAGTGATGTAGGCCTCTTGATGACTGGCCCTAAAGAATTTGAAATTAGCTCGCCCCTTAGGTTTCGATTCAAGGCCTCTACCAACTAATCTGAATACGAGGCTATTTTGGTAGGGTTAAACCTTGCATATCTATGGAGGTTAAGAAGTTTGAAGTTTATAATGATTCATAGTTGATTGTTAATCAAGTTAACTATGAGTACTAAGCTAGAGGAGAAAGGATAACAGCTTACTTGAGTGAGGCAAATAATCTACTGTTGTGAAGATTCCATGAGTATCAGGTTATTCAGATCTCAAGGATAGAAAATAATAAAGCAGATGTACTAGCTAGGCTGGCATCAGAAGTGGACATTGAGCTTCTTAGGATAGTGCCAGTGGAGTTTCTATCAGAGCCTAGCATTGACAAATAAGAGAAGCTAGAGCTCAATCAAGTGTCTTAAAGCCAAGCTGGATAGACCCTATCACCGATTTCTTTAAAAATGGGGAATTAACTAGTGACAAGGATGAAGCTAGGAAATTAAATTTCAAAACAACTAGGTACATTATCATTGGAGATGTTCTTTACAAACGAGGGTTTTACATGCTTTAGTTGAGATGTTTGTGCCTAGATAAGGTAGAGTATGTTATGATAGAAGTGTATTAGGGTATTTGCGGTAATCATTCTAGAGCAAGGTCATATAGGAACCCAGAGAAAAATTTGAACACTTTTAACATTGCGGAATAACCTTCGGGACTAGGATCTTATGACTATAGGCTTTAAAATTTTTATATAGCTTTCTTCCATGTTAGTTTGCCAAGTATGTCTGCAAACTGCCCGAACAAGATGAGTAGGCATTTATTTGCATTGGACAAGACTTAAGAACACAAGACGAAGGTTAGAAGGATCCTTAGAAGTTGAAATGTCACTTGACATGCCCTTAGGGCTAAATTCATTTCAAACAGGGCAGGGGTGTAACATCTTTCACGTTTTTGGCTTTTCGGAGGCTCTAACTATCAAAAGGTAAAGCCCTAAACATATCTTATATATATTCCCTCATTCCTTGTCTAATTATAATTAGTATATTAATCTAGTTTAATTAGGATTATATCACATATAAGCCTAATTAGGCTTTAAGGCTATTTGGGTCCAAACTTAATGGTAGGCCTTAATCAATTAAATCTTAATTAAGCCAATTAATTAATTAATTAATTGGCCCAATTAATTAGTCCACTAATTATTTATTGTATTTAATACATGGGCTTTATTTTCAAATATTATAATTAAATTAAATAATTAATTTCTCAAAGTCCGAGCCCTGATCAAGCAATTTATTAGTCAGCTACCTAGGGAACCTACGTGGATATAATTAATTATAAACTTTAATAGGTTTGACTTCATACCCTATTATCTCATAATTGTAGTGAGCTCCACTTATTAACTTTGGCCAATTCCATTCTAGGTCCAAAGTTGTACTCTTGAATTAAATGCTCTTTACAAAAAGCTTAATAATTTAATCATATTAAATAATTTCTTTAAGCCCTATTCATTGAGCAACATGTTTACATAACTATCATTCAAAGAATATATACAATAATTGGAGTTAGGTATAATTTATCATTCTACCCTTTCAATTACATTTTCAGCCTTTGATATCAGTTTTACACTATTTAAATTATTTGGATTTATTACAAAAATCCTACTTTAATGAACAAGCTTCACTAAACACTTGATAAAGATTTTATCATTTAAAATCTTATAAAATCATCAAGGCGGTACTTTGCAATCCCTTCAGAGTCATGAATTCCATATCTATGCTACAGTATTTACTAGCATATAGATTTTACAATTACAACTGGGCAACGTATTGACCTTACTTTTTTAGATCTCACTTTTTATTCTAGTTAAAGATATTAGCTTGTAGACTGGAGGTACACTATCCACTCAAGATTAAGGTAGAAATGCCTTTAGTGCTTGGGCATAGAAATTTACATTCGGTCACGGTATTTCCACCAAAAGGATAATTTCTAGGTGGTCCGTGTTCAATACATTCATAATGCACAAGTGTCTTTATCTTAAAGTCAACTACTTCAAATGGTTAGTGACTCAAATTTCCCCATTGAAGACAAAAAATACAACAATCTTATCCAAATAAAGCACTTGGTTTTTGTTTACAGGTCGTGAACTAGTTTCGAGCTATGACAAAGTTCTATGTCTCAAACATATCTCATACATATAGCAATATATAAGCTTTGGAACTTTTAGTCATTAATACAGTTACACTTGGGGTAATTTATAAATAATAACTTTTGCTTATTTATAATAATAATGTTTACATATTATAGAAAAATATCCATATTCCTAGGGTAGATCTCTAACAATCTCCCACTTGCCTTAAAGTAGATGTAACATTTTTGTACATCTTTATACTGCACGATCTCTCATTTGAGGTGGTACATCATTTTTTATTTGCTTTTCACTCTTGTGGTTTTCTTATTTTCTTAGAATTAGCCACTGCCTTACTGTTATCACAATAAAGTGTTATGACCTTCTCCACATTTGGAACAACTTCTAAATCTATAAGGAACTTATGGAGCCAAATTGCCTCTTTAAGCTGCTTTACAAGTTACTACATATTTTGCCTCTATGGTAAAGTCATTAATGCAAGATTGCTTGACACTCCTCTCTACTATAGCTCCAACACACAATGTGAGAAACTAATTCTAAGGTTGACTTTTTAGAATCTGTATCTAACTAAAAATTTAAGTCCACATATCCAACCGGAGTTAGATTATTTTCAAACTATACAAGCGTATATCCCTTTATCCTATAAAGATATTTCAATATATGTTTTACTACAACTCAATGCTCACGACCAGGATTTGACTAGTATTCACCAATAACTCCTGCTGCATGACATATATCTAGCCTAGTACTCGGCATTGCATATATGAGACTCCCAACAATAGAGGCATCTCGTTCTCATCTCATCTTTTTCTTTTCTCGAGGAGTCTAAAGAGACTGCTCTTGAGAAAGATTAACTTTATACCTGAAAGATAACAATTCTTTCTTAGAGTTTTGCATTGCAAACTTGGACAATATATTCTCTATGTAGGAGGCCTGAGACAGTGCTAGTTTTTTGTTCTTCCTATCCCATATAAGTTGGATCCTAAGAACAATTCTGGTGATGCTTTTAAGTCAAACTTTAAAGATATGACTGATTTTGTTTCCTCAATGAGTTCTTTCGCTTCAAATCCATAAAAGGTAAGACAATTGTTTATACTTGCTATTTTTGTGGTGCTAAAGGTCACATTAGATCTAGGTGCCATAAATTACAAAATTTATTAAAGAAAGAGGCAAGTCAGGTCAGACAATCACATAAGACACGACGGGTTTGGGTTAACAAACATAAAACTCACTGCAATGTTGTTACACTTAATATTTCTTCTAATGATGTTTGTATTTATTCGAAACACGTGACAGGAAATAAAAAGCGTTTGAAAAATTTCAGTCAGACAAATGGTGAAAAAAATTTTGTTTGGGAACTTATTAAATCAAAGATTATCTGCATTGAGCATGTTACATCTAAGAATCAACTAGTGCACTTGTTCACAAAAGCATTAGATGCATTGAGATTTGAAAAATTAAGAAAGGACATTGGCATTTGTCAGTTACCCGAACAATTACAGTGTTTAGTTGCGTTGTTTGTATATGTAGCATAATAAATTAATGCTAAATAAAGCATGCTTAAGTTGTTTTGTTTGTTTAATTTTGTTGGTAATTTAATGTCGAATGTAGAGAAGGCTACCAGGATAGATGTGTGGAGGCCATCCATTGAGAATAACTTTAATATATCTCAATAATATATTGAGGTCATCCACTCAAACGGAAAATGGCCATCTCTATACATGTATGGAAGCTGTTGTGTTCATTGAGAAAATTCACATTGAGTTTAACTTTGGTGTGTGTAAGAAGCATGCTCACGTTGACCACTCAATTAGATTAAGTGCTAAAATAATGAAAAATTATGTGTGTTTGATAGTTATCAATAGCTCTAATACGTGCTTGGTTATAAAAAGATTATATGATGTCCAAATATTTTAGCTATGTGAATATCAATTATTATTTTCAATTATGTCTTTTGTAAAATATGATCAGTGCTCTAAGTCTAGCTCAGTTTGATTTTCTTGTGTATCATCTGACGTGTCAAGTGTGCTAGTATAGTGAAATTGATTTAAGGGGGTAGTTTGTTCAGTTGCAGGAATACTCGATTTTATTAGTTTCTTGGTTTCTCAATTTTATTTTCACATTTATGCATAAGTTGAGGAGGAGAACATTTATGTAGGGGAAATCAATTTGTATTTTAGATTTTCTTTTATGCTTTGGCGCTTGTTGAGAAAATAATGGGGAGAAGCATGGATATTTCTAGTGTTATTTGGTTGTTACTTTGTTTTTGCAGGTTGTTATTTAGTCTTTGTTTCTATGTTTAATTTCAATTGCATTTCATGTACTCATGCATGTTTTTAACTGTCTCGAAACATTTGGATGTTTTCATCACAAGATGCCAAAGGGGGAGATTGTTGGTGTCTACATGGCATCTCATACACATGCTATGTGGGCGGGGCTTTCCTCGGGTTTGAGCCATCGAGGCTTGGATCCGAAAGAGTTGCTTTAGGAGTTGCCACCCGAGCAATTAACAATGGAAAAAACTTGAGTAAACGATAGTGCGATCCCTTGTTTCTAGACTTGAACTACTTTCACCCCTTTAGAATAAGCTCAAGAAGTTAGGTATAAATCTTCGATCAGCCCGGACAAAGTCGGACCTCAACTAGGGTTTACCGAGGCTATGGTTTAGGATTGTTAACTATTGTCTATCTTTGATCCTAGCTCATTTTAGATGCACACAACCAATTTTATATTCTTATTACATGCGAGATGAGACAGTTATAAATATTCAAAGAAAGGAGAGAGGAGAACAGAGTACATTATGTTCAAACATGGAGGTAATGGGGTCGGGATTACAAGCATTCTCCACGATGTGATAAAACATATACGTGAAAGTAAAACAAATCAAAATAAAGGGACTAAAATTAAAACACTCCTAATATTACTCCAACATCCCATGAATGCACCACGAACTATGAGAGAGGATCTACCATTGGAAAACGAGTCCTTCGCCAATCAATACGAAGCCACTCATCATCCAATCACCCTCTAACACATCCAAAAATAGGATTATCTCCTAAGTATACGAGTGTGAAAGTAATAAACCCAGTAAGACCGAGGTCGATCCATAAGGAAGGGGATCTAGCGGTACAAACTATAGAAGGAGAGAATAGATTATGAATAATGTAAATAAATGACAAGATAATGTTAACAAATATAAGTAACGATGGTAGGCAGTACTACCAACCATTCAAATGTAAAACAAAAATAAAAGGTGGCAAAACCATCCATGAAAATAGGAGGTAAAACCTACCATAACAAATAAAAGAACAAGTTTATAAACAATAAACGAGAATAATTAAAATACATAAGTAAGAAGAATTAATACAATAATAATGAAAGCTAAGGTTAGGGGATCTGCCCTTGATATGTCAAATAACGATAAACAACCCAATTATAACTCAATTAGAATCCACACATCAAGAAGGTTCCAATCGGAAGGTTTGTCACTTAAGCCCATTTTAGTTATATGAATTATATTTGTTTCTTTATCAATATTTATACAACTTCTTGTAAATGGGTTCAAGCATCCAATGTACCAATCACCATATGTCTACAACCAATCAAGGTTCCTAACTAGACTTGTGTGGGTAAGGAAGAACCATACGACCTCTAGAAAAGATCCAAGCATTTGATGTGCCAAGGATTGTCTATATTGGATCAAGACCTCCACTTTATGAGTGGTGTCAAGATTGATTAGGAAAATAAATATAAATCATATAAAATAAATAACAAAGATTATGATTATTAAGCATATATCAAAGGGTTAGAAAAACCTTATTCTCATATTAAGGGTTTCACCTTTTCACCTTAGCAAAAGAGAATTTAGTGAAACATTAAGCAAAGAAAGAAAACAAATTGCAAGAAAAAGAAGATTTATTAATATAATTAAGAGAACAAAACACAAGAGAAAAAACACAATAATAAAAGATCCCAACCAAGGCCAAGATGCCCTAATGGGTCACAATACATCTCTATTTATAGATGCATTTAGAGGCAAACTTGTCAAATTACAAAGGGACAATTGCAAAATATCTTGTTGACAGCATCGAATTATTTAAAATTTCGACCACATGTCTCCATGAAATTTTTAGATATTTCTCTTAGCTTTCTAGAACATCTTGATTCATACAATTTGGATACGTATATCAAGAGATATAGTCAAAATACAGAGGCATGGTCAGGCTGGGTTGAAACTGCAGATGGGTTTATTTTAAGCCATTTTTGGTCCACTAAAAGCCCAAATTTCATGATGCTTGTGAAATATGATCTTATAGATAATTTAATCAGCTTTCTAACAAATCAAAATTTGCACTATTCTGATCTATAAATAGAAAGTTATGCCCATTTTACTAAACCTATAACAAAAACTAAAATTAAGATGAAATTAATTCAAAAGATGCAAAGACTACAAATATGCTCAAGTTCAGGAATTTAATGACACTTTAATGCAATGTGATGAATTAAGCTCTTATTAAACATACATATTTAAGTGTTCATCACACCCCCCAACCAGCTTATTGCTAGTCCCTAGAAATTAAAACGTTATTATTTAAAAGTGATTTATAGAATTTTACATCTAAGGTGGTCATTATTGCACTCTCCTTGATTCTATCCAAATAAACAAACTCTCAACTGAATTTTTTTCTCTTTTTTTTAAAGACTCATGTACCCTTCAGTCAAGATATAAACAAACATTCTTTTTATGCTCAGCTGACATATGGCTATAAGGCTTATTAGAAAGAAGCCATATCGGTTCTAATATTTGTTAAGGCTAACATCCTTAGGCTAACGACTCCTAGACCAGTTGGCCTTAGGGCATTAGGTGTTAAGACACCTTTACGAGCTTAACGACTCGGGTTGCCAATGCTTTATTTTTACTTAGAAACTTGTTGATAGTGCAATGTTCAATCCCATTAAGCTTTCTCCTTAGTCCATGTAACGAGATTTGGGCCAATAGCTCCCAAACCAGTTGGTCTTAGGGTATTAGGTGTTGAGGCACCCCTCGGGCTTAATTGCTTGAATTAAGAAGGCTACGAGACCAAATTTATCCAAAATTTCTTTTTTTTTAACTTTCACTTTTTTCTCCTTTTTTTTATAACTTTCCCCTTCCTTTTGTTGTTATCCTAAACAAAACAAAAGAACTCAAATATTGCAACATTTCATTTTGTAACTCATAATCTTGCATCAAAGTATGTGTGTTTATATGAAGAAAAGTTCATGAATACTTGTTTAATGAGTACGTGAGCAAATAGTTTATTAAATGACAAGGTTGTGAGAGTTCATAGATTTGAATAATTCAAAGTAAAGTGAATAAGACATCCTTGTTATAAAATTCAAAAATAAAAACTTAGGGATTGTTTGATACACGGGATAGGAATCTTGGAAATGGGATTTACATTACCAGGAAAGTAAAACTTGAAAATCTGATCTCTGGGAAAGTAACATTATTGTGTTTGGTTATGAATAGGAATCTTATTCTTGATTACTGTGAGAATTAAATTATTATGTTTGGTTACACATAGGAATGTGTAAACTTAATAATTGAAACTTTTTTAATGTTTCAAAAATACTTAATTTTTTTTCTTATTCTAGTGAGGAATGTTAATTTTATTCATTTCAAATATGTTAAAAAATTTTCTAATTAAAAATTTTCTAATATGTGAAAAATACTTTTTTTATTACAGTATGAAATAAAAAAATTTAATATAAGATTTTAAATTTTTTCTGGTACACTAATTTTCAAGATTTGTAACTTTATTATATATATTGTTTAAATGTTATTAAAAAAATATAACCACCAACACTGCTTTTTTGAATAATTTTTGATGATTTATTATATATATATATATATATATAATATTTTTTTATCTTCTCTCCTTCTTCTCCGTCTGTTTTCAGCAAAACCACCACCATTACGCACAAATGATGCTTCACTGCTGCCATCCACCACAAGCCACGCTCCGACGCTCAATTCCTCTTTTCTTCTTCATCGTCTGTTTGCCTTGCCTCGTGTTGTCTTCCTCCAGTTGCCACAACTTGAAACTCTACCCACACAATCATTGCCAAACCAGGACATAGAGAGAGAGGGGGGGTGGGGGTAGGGTGAGGAGAGAGAGACAGAGAGACAGAGGCGAAGGCCGTTATCGCTGCTGCTATCTACCACCCTTTCTCCTCTCTCTCGTATTCCTCTCGTGGAAGTGGAGGGACTTGTCCCCGACTCTCCTCATCTTCCTCTGCCTCTCTTATTCCTCTGTTTTTTTTTTTGGACTATTTTCTTTGCTTATGTGTTGATTAAGCAACTGATTTTTGGGGTTAGAATTGTGGTTTATGTGTTGGAGATGGCAGTGACAATGAATGGGTAAGGGAAGATTTGTAAAGATGAAGATGGAGTGGTGCCGATGGGTTTGGGTACCGAGCCATCCTAAACTCAAGTATTGAAAGGGTTTAGGATTACCCCATCAAGCAGGAATTTGAAATACACAGGAACATAACATTCCTGGGAATAAAAATTATAAAATGGCTTCCAAACACGGGTTAGGAATTAGATTTATATTCCCACCTTGATATTACCACATACCAAACGCCCCCTAAATAATATCAAATTAGCTAAAATGAGTCTTCAAAAGTGCAAAATCAAAACAAAATGACAAATTGGTTTTCAAGAGTTCAAAATGGCCCTCTTTACTCTGCCATTCTTGGCCCAGAATGCATCTTAAGAAGATTTAAACTCTTTACACCGCACTCTGAATCTAATTACTAACTCGTTCTTTTTTTTTTTTGGCAAAAGTGAAAATTTAAGACACACTTATGTCTACTATCTTCTTCCCCTTCCCCCCCAACCAAATGAAACATGTCCTCAATGTTTAAATGTAGGAGATAAAGTATAATAGACATTACTTGAAGTTTCAATTATTCAAAAGAGACGACCTGAAAGACACGTAAAATAAAATGCTAAAAATAAAATAAAAGACAAGAAAAATTACAAACGGAGATTCAGATCCAATTTGCACTATTGGTTTTGTCCCCTTAGCCAATTAATTTGAGTGGGTCAGGTTCATGCTCGACTGTTTATAATTTGTCAAGTAATTCACAAGCAATAGTGACATAAACAAAGATTTGTCACACCGAATGAGGGATAAAATTCTGTTCTATAATTGCATCAACAAAACGTATCAAAGGATCAAAGAAATTTTTAACATTCAACAAACCTATGGGTTTTGGATGGAGATTCAGTTGGGTCCAAGAGGCAATTTGAAAAATTCCTTCGAGAGTACCAAAGCCACCTGGTAAAGCAATAAAGGCATCCGAATTAATAAGCATATATGCTATGCGTTCATGCATAGAGGAGACCTGTAACTCTTTCCCAACCATTTTTCCAATGATGCTTTCTATAACCAAAGTTTTAGGACTAACACCTAAAACTTGAATACCTCATACGAGTGCAGCTATTGACACACAACCCATTAACCCAAGGCTACCTCCTCCATAAACCACATGAATCGTTGTTTCATCTAATAGCCTACCAAGATAATTTGCTACTGCTAAAAACTCTTCACTTTTTCTAGGTCGAGATCCACAGAATACACATATCTTTTAGATTTGATGTTTTGAAGTTCTCTCTATGTCTATGCAACTCTCTAACTATATGTGTGAAGAGAAGAACAAGAGATGTCATATTTATGTTTTTTTTTCAAAAAAAAAAAGATGTCATATTTATGGAGTGCAAAAAGGTATTCTAATGATGACATCTATATAGGTAGCTCAACTGTTAGTTAAAAAAGTTTGACAATAAAGCATAGAAATTCAAAAAATGATAGAAATAAGACAACATAAATGCATAAGTTAATCGAAAGATATAAACTCAAAAAATGACAGCTGTTAGGCATTAACATTCAAAAATGATAGCACACATGCATATGTACGGGTAGTTGTGACTGTGACTCACATCTTCCTCTGGTTTTACGTCTAGAAATGGATTAAACACCTTCTATGAGTTGGGGATATACTTCTCATCCAGTTTTCTTATAAACTGGCAAACATAGTCATTTTGAGTCAGATTCCCAAGACTATAACTTTCCTACTCTTCTTGAAATTGTATCCCTAATTTCAAAATTTCACGTTGCACAATTCCATAAGAATGCATCTCAAGAGTCAATTGGATATTATCCAAAAACTCCTTACTCAGTCCATTCCTGATGAATTGTAACTTATCCTCTCCATTGTTAGACAAATATCCCGAGGAGCGGCAACACTAGTTACAAGTTCATCTTGCACATTTATGACAAACTTGTAATCTTTTCCCTTTTTGCTTTTTTACGTAAGAGCTTTTTCCCAAACCTGGCATGTGAGAAATAAGATCATATGAAAATTCACAAGAAAATCGAACCTTGTCTTCAAATAACCATCTTAAATCAGTAGGAATACCCGTGCGCATCAACATCCTTAGTCTTTCTATGCGAGCTTTGTAAATTTTAAGCAAATAATTTTGAGGAAGAGAGGGAAAACATTTGTGCAGCTTTGAGAGAATGGTATCCATCTGAAGAAAATGAGAAAGAAGAAAAGAAAATGAATGCGAGGTGAGCAACAATTTTTGGGGAACTAAAAAACCGACTTTAAAATTCATGGAGTACTGTATATGCCACTTGACCCGGTAAAAAAATCAATCCTTAAAAAGGATCGATTAAAGTAATGGACTCTTCATTTTGATCAAAATTTTCAAAGAATTGTTTTAACTGTTGTCCATTATCTTTAAAAACATTACCATTCTTTAGGTTCTCAATTTCAACAATTCTATGAGAGAAATCATTTTTAACAATGAAAGGTCCAGTCCAACGAGACCAAAGTTTACCAGGAAACAAATGCAATCTTGAATCATACAAAAGAACTTTTTGTGAAGGTTCCAAAGATTTTCTAACAATGAATTTATTATGAAAAACCTTCATTTTTTCTTTGTAGATTTTAGAATTTTCATAAGCCTCATTCCTGATTTCTTCAAGTTCACTCAGATGGAGTTTACGTAACTTGCAAGCATCATCCAAATTTGTGTTAAATGTTTTAATGGTCCAATAAGCTTTATGCTCAATTTCCATAGGCAAGTAACAAGGTTTTTCATAAACTAATCCATAAGGAGACATTCCCAATGATGTTCTGAAAGCAGTTCGGTAAGCCCAAAGTGCATCATTAAGTCTTAAAGACCAATCTTTACGATGTGGTTTAACCGTTTTTTCTAAGATCTGTTTTATCTCCCTATTAGCTAATTCAACTTGTCCACTTGTTTGCGGGTGATAAGGCGTAGAAACTTTATAGGTTATTTCATATTTCTTCATTAGAGTTTCAAATGGTTTGCTACAAAAATGTATACCCCCATCACTAATAATGGCTCGAGGAATTCTAAATCTACACAAGATATTCTTTTTTAAGAATTTGATAACTATTTTGTGATCATTGTTTTGACATGGAATTACCTCAAACCATTTTGAAACATAGTCTACTGCAACAAGAATGTACACAAAACCAAATGATGATAGAAAAGGTCCTATAAAATCAGTACCCCAACAGTCAAAGATTTCAACAACAAGAATAGGATTTAAAGGCATCATGTTTCATTTTGAAATAGATCCTTATTTTTGATAATTTTTACAAATTTTACAAAATGCATGTGCATCTTTAAATAAAGTGGGCCAATAAAATCCATATTGTAAGATTTTAGCAGCTATTTTTTTAGATGAAAAGTGTCCTCCACATGCTTCGGAATGACAAAAATTAATGACATTACTTATCTTATTGTCGGGTATGCATCTTTTAATTATTTGATCCGGATAATATTTGAATAGATATGGGTCATCCCAATAAAAATTTTTCACCTCGGTCAAAAACTTCCTTTTGTCTTGAGCATTCCAATGAGATGACATTTCTTTTGTTGAAAGAAAATTTACAATGTTAGCAAACCAAGGTACTGCAGCAACAGAGAATAAAAATTCATCAGGAAAAGAGTCATTGATAGGTGAAGTTTCAATTAATGTCTCTGTCGTTAATCCTGACAGATGATCTGCAACGACATTTTCGACTCCTTTCTTATCCTTTATTGTGATGTTAAATTTTTAAAGCAATAAGATCCACCGTATCAATCTGGTTTTTGCATTTGTTTAGACATTAAATATCTCACAACTGCATGGTCAGTGTAAACAATCGTTGGAGAACCAATTAAATAAGATCGAAATTTGTCCAATGCAAATACTACTGTAAGTAGTTCTTTTTTAGTTGTTGTGTAATTCATTTGTGCATCATTTAAAGTTCTACTTGCATAGTTTATCACAGAAGGCTTACCTTTTTTTTGTTGTCCTAAGACAGCACCAACAACATAGTCACTCGCATCACACATCAATTCAAAAGGCAAGGACCAATCAGAAGATTGCATAATTTGAGCAATTGTTAAAAGTCCAATTAACTTATCAAAGGGATTTTGACATTCTTGAGTCTATTCAAAAGAAGTATCTTTTATTAAGAGGTTACAAAGAGGCTTAGATATAGCACTAAAATTTCTTATGAACCTTCTATCAAATCCGGCATGCTCGAAGAATGAACGGACCTCTTTGACTGTTTTTTGTGGAGGCAAATGAGAAATTAATTCCACTTTTGCTTTGTCCACTTCAATTCCCTTGGAAGACACCACATGACCTAAGACAATTCCCGAAGTAACCATATAATGACATTTTTCCCAATTCAAAATAAGACCTTTTTCTTCACACCTTTTTAGAACTTTTTCTAAGTTTTCAAGACAATTATCAAAAGAATTTCGAAAGACAATTAAATCATCCATGAAAACTTCTAAACAATGCTCAACCATGACATTTACAATGCTTAACATGCATCTTTGAAAGTAGCTAGAGCATTACAAAGTCCAAAAGGCATCCTTCTAAATACAAAAGTACTGAAGGGCCATGTGAATGTGGTCTTTTCTTAGTCTTCAAGTGCAATGAAAATTTGATAATAGCCTGAGTATCCATCGAGAAAGCAATAGTAGGAGTGGCCTGCTACTCTTTCTAGAATTTGGTCAAGGAATGGTAAGGAAAAATGGTCTTTTCTGGTGACAGTATTTAATTTTCTATAATCAACACACATCTTCCAACTAGATGAGACTCGAGTTGGCAATGATTCACCCTTTTCATTTTTTACTACTGTAATGCCAGATCTCTTAGGTACTACTTGTATAGGGCTTACCCACTTACTATCAAAAATAGGATAGATAATTGCCACATCAAGTAGTTTAAGAACTTTAGTCCTAATGACTTCTTTCATGTGGGGATTTAATTTCCTTTGAGGTTGTTGGGATGTTTTGGCATTTTCTTTTAAATGTATTCGATGTGTACAAATCAAAGGGTTAATGTTTTTTATGTCTTTTAAGGTCCACCCAATTGCATTTTTATGCTTTTTAAGCACTTCTATCAACTTACCATGTTGCTCGCTTGTGAGGGATGAAGAAATTACCACCGAATATGTCTAATTCTCCCCAAGATATGCATATTTTACTCATTCAGGTAAGGGCTTTAGTTCTAATTTGGGAGCTTACCCTTCCTTGCTTTCATTCATTTGTCCCAATTCTTCGAATCGTGGTTTCGAGCCTTTTTCCATCACCTGTGCACAATCCAGTAAAGAACATATATAAGAAAGATGAGGCTCTAGTTCCATACTTGATTCTAATGAATTGACTAAATAGGTTTCCAAAGGATCCGAAGAACTCCCCTTTTGGATGTGGTCTTCCACAATAGTTTCAATCATATTGGCCTCCTCAATTTCATCATCTTCTTCATGCGGTTGTTTGCACATATTAAAAACGTTAAGTTCTAATGTCATGTTTCTGAATGATGGCTTTATGACTCCATTCCTGCAATTAATCAAAGCATTAGAGGTAGCTACAAATGGATGCCCTAAAATGACAGGAATTGAATTACAAACTTCCACTGGTTGTGTATCCAAGACGATAAAATCCACTAGGTAAATGAATTTATTAACTTGAACTAACACATCTTCTACTACTCCTCTTGGCACTTTAATTGATCTATCAGCAAGTAAAAGAGTCACAGAAGTCGGTTTTAACTCAATTAGATTGAGTTTATGAAAAATCGAGTATAAAAGCAAATTCACACTAGCACCAAGATCAAGTAAAGTTTGTTCAATTTTATAGTCTCCAATAACACATGAAATTATAGGACATCCTAGATCCTTATATTTCACAGTATTATTGTTTTGAAGAATAGCACTTACTTACTCGGCTAGAAAGACCTTCTTTTTAACATTCAATTTTCTTTTCATAGTGCACAAATCTTTCAAAAATTTTGCTTAAGAAGGTACCTGTTTGATCACATCTAGCAATGGAATATTGACCTTCACCTGTTTGAAAATTTTAAAAATTTCATAATTGTGGGTTAGCTTCTTTTGTGTGGCTAAAGCTTGAGGAAATGAAGGCACATGTGGGGATTTTGTTTCTCCCTTGCTAAGTGTTGGTTTGGTAACCTCTTCCTTACCCTTAGAGATGGATTCATCTTCTTTCTCGTATGGTTTAGGAATGTGTTTTTCAACAACCTTACCATTGTGAAGGGTCATGACTGATTTGGCTTGGTCTACATAATGGTTACTTGAACTCCCTGCATTTGAGTTAGATTGACCTTTAGGGTTTTGGCAATGTTTGAGAAGGAAAATTTCCCTTTTGTTGGATACTAAATGTAGATGCAAATTTTGCAAGAGTGTTTGACAAATTTGCTAATGTTTGAGCAGTTTGACTATTGAAAGTCTCTTGTTTTGTAATGAATGAATGCAATGTCTCTCCAAGGTCATTCCTAGGAGGAGAAGCATATGCATGATCATGAGAATTTTGAAAATTTTGATGTCTTTGAAAAGGGACTTGTGAAGATTGTGCATGATTGTCATTTTTTCAACTAAAATTCGGATGATTTCTCCAACCAGGATTGTAGGTTTGTGAGTATGGATTGTGATTTGGCCTTTTGAAAGTGTTCAAAGCATTGGCTTGTTCACGGAGACATTCCCTAAAGGCAGGCAAAGTTGGGCACTCATCAGTAGGATGGTCATCATCATTACAAATGTGACAGACAATTTCTTGAATAGAATTCAATTGACCACTCTTTTTCATTTCTAAAGCATCGACTTTTCTAGCTAGGGATGCATATTTGGCTTGAAGGTCATGGTCTTCCCTAAGGCTGTAAATGCCTCCATTGGATGTCGAGGTTAGGGCTTTGCTTGGTACCTCATAGGTGCCAGCAGTGTCCCAATTTTGGTCTTTGTCTACTAATGAATCTAAGTAGTCAATTGCTTCATCAGGGTTTTTATCTCCAAATTGTCTGTTATGCATTAGCTCCACTAGTTGTCTATCTTGAGGTGTTAACCCTTCATAGAAATGTGCAACTATTCTCCAAGTTTCAAAACCATGGTAAGGACAGATATTAAGTAATTCTTTATACCTATCCCAAAATGATTTCCCCTTATTTTTGAGTGAAAGTGGTGATTTGTCTTTTAAGAGAATTTGTTCTATGGGTAGGAAAATTTTTTTTCAAAAATTGTTGTTTCATCTCATCCCATGAATTGATGGAACTTGACCTCAAATTTTGTAGCCATGTTATAGCTTTATCTTTTAAAGAAAAAGGAAAAAACTTTAATCTAATGGTGTTTATGCTACAATTTGGGTCACTATAGGAGTTACACACCTCTTCAAAGATTTTTAAGTGTGAATATGGGTACTCCATATCAAGGCCATGAAAGGTGGGTAAAAGTCGAACTCGATTTGAAATTAAAATGGATTGCATCGGGTGGAGAAATGACACAAGATGGTGTCATTACCAAATTCATGTAATCTCTTAGGGTTCTTGGTTGATTTTGGTCATTTTGTTAGGAACGATTGTCCCCTTCATCCGTGAGCCTTTTCACTTGATTGTCAGCTATGTTTTCTAATAGGTGTCTATTTATGTATTACTTTTATATCAATTCGTCCATGTTTCTTTGCTATATTCCGTGGTATTTTTATGTTTTTGTGTGTTTTGATGTTTGTAGGAGTTTTGGAGCAACTTGCACAAAAATGGAGTAAAACCCTTCATTTTCACCTCTGCTAGTCAACCATCTTCTCGGATTTAATTGTATTGATATACAATGAACCCGATGACATGTTATATACCGTTGGAAAGACTCTCGAAGTCTATTTTCTGGAGAATTTACGGTTTATAAATCCATTCAGTGTACCAAAAGTTGTAATCAAAACAGTGTGAGATGTATAGAAATATAATTCCACAAGTCACTGTAGCATGTATAATACGGGGCACTGTAGCAATTCACTGTAGCAGAGTATTTAAACACATTTTAGGGTTTTATTTTGATAACTTGAAGAGGGGAGAACGTGGTGGAGGCTGCAGCTCTGGAATTCTTTCATCTCTTGGAGTTCTTGAAGGAGAAAGGAAGCTTGGAAAGAGGAAGAACTACAATCCAAAGAGAATTACATCAAATTTGCTAAGTTTTTCCCTTCCCTTTCATTTTCTGGAATGTCTCCATGTTGTATTGTATTTACCACGTTCTTAAACATGTGTAACTGAATCTGAATTGGTTGAGGGTGATTTCAAAGCCCCTGATATGGTTTTTGTAAGTTGATTGTGTAAGGAATTGTTATCCAATTCTCTAATTGAAGTTGCTTGTATTCTCCCATATTTAATGCTTATGATTGCTTGCTGATTGTATTGAGTGGCCAACTGAATATAATCTGGTTGTGATTTATTGCTAGACTAGAAATCTTGATCCGTAATTGTCTTGAATTTCTAATCATTAGTAGCAAAATTGTGATCAGAGATTACAATTGGAGAATATAACCTAAGTTAAATAATCCGAGCTTGTGTGTTTATTGCTTAGATCAACCTATCTTTCTTATCATAATGCATCCATTGAATTAAAACTCAGAGAGCTTGTTCTAGGTTGTTTAATGGATAGAGATTAAATAAAGAGCTTGTTTTATTTAACAACAAAGTAAGGAAAGATTGGGGTAATAGAGCTTGTTATTATCTACGGTTGATAACTTCAATGCTGTAATTAGATGACAATTCTACAATTAATTCGCAAATCCATATCTTGTGTAGAGAAGGATCCCTTAACCAGCTTTCTCCCATTGATTTTTCATTCAAATTTACTTTCTGTTTTGTTATTCTTTACTTGCATTCTTATTTCATTTAGTAAATCATTCAACAAAAATCCCCCCTGTTTAGTTTATTGTTGCTGGAAATAACAAATTCAATTAGAATCAATCCTCGTGGGAACGATATCTTACTTATCACTTTATTACTGTGCGACTAGTATACTTGCTAGTTTTGAACGCATCAAGTTTTTGGCGCCGTTGCCGGGGATTGATTTTCTATTCGATTTGTTATTTTGTTTTCATTGTTGATTCATATTTTTGTTTTTTTTTCTTTTTTGATTGTTTGTGTTTAGACGACATGGCAGTAAACTTCCATCAATTCAGTGGCAGTTTTGAGCCACAACTACCATGGAGAGTAAATGAGGTAAGCACTCCGAACATTGAACAAAAACTTTCTGAGCTAACCTCTCTTGTGGAAAACATGGCTGTAGGACATATGCAGAAACCTTATGCATGTGGGGTATATTCTACCATTGAGCATCCAATGGACATGTATCCAACTTTACAAGAAGAAGATATGGAACAAGCCAATGCCGTGGGTGGATTTCCAGGACAAACAAGGCAATGGTATGATCCCTTCTCTAACACTTACAATGCCGGATGGGAAGATCACCCTGATTTCAGTTACTGGAATCATCAACCAATCGCCCCAAATGCCATATCAAATCAGCCACAAGGTTTTAATCAGCCTATAGTGCAGCAACCATTTCAAATGCAACCACCACCAATGCCACAACCAGCTCCAGAAAACTTAGGTATGACACTCCAGGATATTGTTAATGCACTTGCCACTAACACAATGCAATTCCAGCAGGAAACTTGGGCAAGTATCCAAAACCTCGCAAATCAAATGGGACAATTGGCTACTAGCATGAGCAAATTCGAGGGCCCAAACTCAGAAAAATTATCTTCTCAAACGGTGATCAATCCAAGCGAGACTGCTAGTGCGATAACTTTGCGAAGTGGAGAGCAATTAGATATCTTACCGAGAAAATCACAAATTGATGAAGGAGATGACACCACTTCCACCATGAATAAAACACTGACTTCTCAGGTAAATCCTATAACTCCCATTCCTTCATATGTTTCTCCTCCACTTTTTCCTAGTAGATTTGCAAAATCGAAGGAGGAACAAGAACAAGAAATCCTGGAAACTTCTCACAAAATTGAGGTAAATATACCACTTCTGGATGCTATCGAGCAAGTACCTCATTATACAAAATGTCTCAAGGAGTTATGCACCAGCAAAAGAAAGGTAAAAAGAAATGAGAAAGTAAGTGTGGGGGAAGATGTTTCAACTGTATTGCAAAGAAAAATTTCTCTGAAATGCAAAGATCCAGGTACGTCCACCATCCCATACACCATTGGTAATACCAAGTTTGAAAGAGCTATGTTAGATTTAGAGCATCTATTAATGTCATGCCATATTCTATTTATGCTTCTTTAAATCTTGGACCTTTTGCGAAAACTAGTATTACCATTCAACTTGCTGATCATTTTAATGCATATCCCAAAAGAGTTGTGGAAGATGTGCTTGTGCAGGTGAATCAATTGGTTTTCCCAGCAAACTTCTATGTCCTTGAAATTGAGGATGAGACCTCTCCTAATCCAACTCCGATTCTTTTAGGGAGACCATTCTCGAAAACTGTTAGAACCAAGATTGATGTTCATGATGGCACTCTCATCATAGAGTTTGATGGCAAGGTGATATGTTTCAATATTTTTGAGGCAATGAGGTACTCTAGTGACTTACATTCTGTTTTTGCAGTTGACGTTGTTGATTCTTTCCCACAACAATATTTTGAGTTAACTCGCAAGAATGGATTGGATGTAGCTATTAGTGAGCATATAGGGACAGAAAATTCCAATGAATCAGGAATTTTGATACAAGTGTCCAAAGAAATGGAGGAAGCTATGGCATACTTAGATGAGACTATAGCTATAATCACAAACAGGTATGATGTTTCGTACATTGAATTGCCTTTATCTAATGAGAAACTTCTTCCTTCTGTGATGAAAGCCAATACCTTGGAGCTTAAGCTACTTCCAGATTATTTGAGGCATGTGTTTTTGGGTGACAAAGATCCTTTGCTAGTTACAATAGAAATGGGCCTTGCACCACTACAAGAAGAGAAACGCGTTCGAGTACTTAGAGTTCACAAAACAGCTATTAAGTGGACGATTGCTAAG
Source organism: Boswellia sacra (assembly GCA_013180625.2). Taxonomy (NCBI): domain Eukaryota; kingdom Viridiplantae; phylum Streptophyta; class Magnoliopsida; order Sapindales; family Burseraceae; genus Boswellia; species Boswellia sacra. The sequence goes on from SNVD02004918.1 coordinate 125,400, forward strand.
ATCCAAGGCCCAGCCATATGCTTGCACCATTTCTTGTTGGAAGAAAGATCCAAGCCCACTAGAGAAGCACAGCGAGATTGGATCCTCCCATGATGGAACCAACGTCGGGCTGAGGACGTTAAACCAAGCGCTTATTGGGAGGCAACCCAATGTTTTTGAAAAATAAAAAAAAAGAAGAAAAGAAAAATAAAATGAGGTAATAATGATCGATTTTTGTGTCTCGAGGAGATTCCTTTCATAGGCCATCAAATTGATCAGGTTTTATCTCTCTTTGCCATCTGTCTCATTTGTTTTTATATTTTTTACTTGTTTTTGACTTTTGTTTGCTATTGTGTTGTTATCTCTTTTATATGTCTTTAGTTTCGTTTCTGCTCTTTTCTTTTCCTTCCTTTTGTTTAATTTGATTATTTCGTACTTCGAATTCATTTGTACAACAGCTTGAGGAAACATCCAAAGGCGAGCTGAAACCATTGCCCGAAGGTTTGAAACGTGCATATCTGGGAGAAGAACAAACTCAATCGCATTATCGGTAATATCTCTCCTTTTCTCTTCAATGGATGCTGATATCTTTCTATCGAACCTTCGTAAATATTTTCCTTTACTTCCTCAAAATGCTGTGTTTAAAATTTATAAAGTACGGATGACTAGACTTTGGGCATTAATGCTCCTAAATGTGCCTGCTGATATCCGATGGCTTATCGAAGATAAGGTGAGATTGTCCGGTGAGCCGGACATTAATCTCGCAAAATACATGCCTGGTCTAGGAAGAGCTACTACGCCAAGAGGCGAAGAGCGAAAAGGTTACAAGTATGTTATAAATGTGCTAGATGGAATTGTAACCAGACTTGTCGTTCATTAGGTTTTGCGTCCAGGAATAGAGAAGATAAACTTTCATTTATTAAGAATGGTTTGAGTAATGAGTCGCTGGATAATGTTTTGTTAACTCTCGAGTCACATTCTTGTGGACTTGTTCAGCGTGAATTGCTTAATCTATGGACACAATTTCGTGATGAATTGCAGTGTTATAGTCTAGGGAATCTGACTAAAAACGACCCTGTTTGCCAGTTTATAAGAAAACTGGATGGGAAGCAAATCCCCGACTCATAGAAGGCGTTTCAGCCGTTACTGGACGTAAAACCAGAGGAAGATGTGAGCCACAATCACAACTACTTGTATATTTGAATGTGTGTTGTTGTTGTAGAATTTTTTTTCTTGTTTCGTTTGATCTGATTATCAATGTTGTTTTTGTGTTGTTGTTGTTTGTTGATTTTGTTTGTTTTAATTTCAAGTTTTCTTTTTGACAAACCATATGACTACCCTATGGCATAAGTACACGTGGGAGACAAGTGTGGAGGTTTTGTCAACCTCCACCGAAAGTGGATCTCTATTTTTTATGCTTCACGTGGGAGACAAGTGTGGGGGTTTTGTCAACCCCCGCCGAAAGTGTATCTCCATTTTCCATGCTTCACGTGGGAGACAAGTGTGTAGGTTTTGTCAAACCTCGCCGAAAGCATATCTCATTTTTTCAAATCTTGGGGCGATAAATCTGCATCGAGCAACCCCCACCGAAAGTATGTCCCCATGTGTCAAAATTTGAGAGTTTTATGGGTGTATATATACATTCTGCATATTTTCATATGTCATTCCATAACCTGTCTTGCAATTGAAAAGCATAATATCTAACGTGTCTTACACAAGATTAAAGCACTTGTAGAAATGGAGAAAACACCAATTCGGCGATTCCGCAATATATGCGTATTTTGCGGATCGCAATTTGGTAAAGATGGAGAGTTTACCACATCAGCTCTTGATCTTGGTAGGACATTAGCTGCGAGGGGTATTAATTTGATTTATGGAGGGGGTAGTCTTGGGTTAATGGGGTGTGTGTCAACAGCTGCATCCCTAGGAGGGAGCAAAGTTCTCGGCATTATCCCTAAACCATTAGCTGTACGAGATATCGTAGGCAACACAATCGGGGAAGAGTTACAGGTCTCTAGCATGCATGAGTGTATTGCACATATGGTCATTAAATCTGATGCATTTATAGCTTTGCCCGGTGGTTATGGTACATTAGAGGAGATATTTCAAATCACCTCTTGGGCACAGCTAAACATCCATCGGAAACCCATTGGTTTGTTAAATGTCAATAATTTTTTTGATGGTTTGTTGTCTTTTCTTGATCAAGCTGTAGAAAAAAATTTCATCTCACCGTCAGCGAGGCAAATCCTGGTTACAGCTTCAACTGCAGGGGAGTTAATTGACAAACTACAAGAATTCGTCTATTCGCCTGATCCAACAATGGCTCGGATAATTGGTTTGGAGAAGGCAATAAGAGGCGTAAACTGGATTTAACACTCCATCTGTAATCTCTATTTGCTGGTTTGCTTCGTTTTTGTTTGCTGCTTTTTATTGTGTTTATTTGAGTTTTTTCATGTTATTTATTTTTGAGATTTTTCAGGTGGTTTCTTTCCTCCAAGGTAATATTTTCTAATCTTGGTTTTTAGAGTGGTGGCTTAAAAAGTTTAAGTCCTCTTGAAACGCATTATGGATCTCTTAATCTATAATGGCTGAATAAGGAGGCTAACTTCTAAACTTTTTAGACCCATTCTAACTACTTGTTTTTGTTTGCTGGCTTGTTGGACTTTGTTATTTTATGAGTAAGTTTAGTTTTATGTAATTTAGAAGTTGTTATGTGTTTTTTGTCTTTATCAGTTTCGATTAAAAAAAATTGTGGAAAAAAAGTTGAGAATGGCAGAATATGGGGTTTTCTTTAACCCTTGAAACGCATTCTCTCGACATAAATCTGTAGTTTGTTTATTTCATGTTGTTTGAAGTGTCTTGTTTCTTGTTTTGTTCTTTCATAATAAAGGTATATAGGCTGGAAACCTTAAGTCTGTGGGCTACTGGTCCTAAGGATTGTTGAAATATACAATCTTGACTCAGGTGTAACAACGCCACGTACCTCTTTTCTTGCATTTTGTGGGTCAATGATAAGATAATGATTGAATTAAGAATAACTCTTGGAAAATGATAAATGATGCATGGATCTGTGTGCTTGAAATGTTAATTAGTTTTGCTTTACCTTTGATTCCTTGCACAAAATTGAGCACCGAGCCATTATCACTGAGTTATTTGTTTACTTAGAGAAGGTTTATGTAATTTAAGTGTTTCTTCAGATTTCAATGAATTCTAGAACTTGTTTGATGGTCACTCGAGGCGAAATCCTAGACTGTACAACATTAGGGAAATGATTTAGGCCATCTTTGGATCGTTTAAGCCTTAAGAGCCAACCTTGACTAAAATTGATCCCTAGTTACCCCTTTGAGCCTCTGTAAACCTTTTTTCTTTGTTAACTCACTAAAAGATTTCCTAATCTCAATTGAATTTGTTCCAAACAATTTATCCCTTACCTATGAGCATGTAAATCATTCGCAATTACATTTTGAGCTATGTTCTGGCTTTGGGAAGTTAGAGGAGGTTGGATTGTGCCATGAGCAATGCAAGTGAGTTTTATTATGTTTGTAAAAAAAAAAAAAAAGAGAAAAAAAATTTGTACTTATCTTCCACGTACTTAAACATTGAGGACAATGTATTGTTTAAGTGTGGGGGAGTGGAATTGCAGTAAAAAAAAAAAAAAGAAAAGAAAAGAAAAGAAAAAGAGTTCTATACCCTTGGGTGTTCTTAAAAAGAATGAAACAACAAAGTGTGGGGGTGTAGTTTCTTTTGTTTTCTACAAAAAAAAGAAAAAAAAGAAGATTGAGTATTCTAAATAAGTTTGGGAGAGTAACCTGGTGAATTGAAATAAAGTTGTGTTATAGGGTTGAGCTCTACATAATCTTGAATGATTTATGTTTTTGTGGGTGATTTGAGCCAAATTATTATCCTTTATCATACCTTCACCCAAGCCAAACGTTACAAGCTTAATAAAGCCCTACTTGATCTTTAGTGTTGTGCTTGTCTACATTAGTGGAGAGTGACTTGAAAAGCAAGCCTATGGAGTTCATTTATACGCACATCACTATTAAATATGATTCATTTTTATACATAAACTCATCCGGATTACAAGTGAATAGGTGAGAATGGCTCTACACACACACACTCGAGGAATTGAAGTGAAGCGAAACAAATCTTTGAGTTGAAATTCTTGATCAAGTGCATTATTTTGAAGTTTTCCTTGGGTTATAATTAAGTACAATCTTTGAGGCCTATTTGCAAGTTGAAGCATTTGTGTGTTTTAATTTTTCTTTGATTCTGTTTCGGTTTATTTTTGTTTCGTATCATTTTAGTTGCTCAGGACTAGCAAAGTCTAAGTGTGGGGGATTTAATGAGGTGTCTATTTATTTTACTTTTTATATCAATTCGTCCTGTTTCTTTGCTATATTCCTGGTATTTTTATGTTTTTGTGTGTTTTGATGTTTGTAGGAGTTTTGGAGCTCAACTTGCACTAAAATGAGTAAACCCTTCATTTTCACTCTGCTAGTCCAGTGATCTCTCGATTTAATTGTATTGATATACAATGAACCCGACGGACCATATTATATACCGTTGGAAAGCTCTCGAAGTCTATTTCTGAGAAAATTTACGGTTTATAAATCCATTCATACAACCAAAAGTGTTTAATCAAATCAGTGTGAGATGTATGAAAATATAATTCCACAAGTCATGTAGCATGTAATATCGTGGCACTGTGTAGCAAATTCAACTGGAGCAGAGTATTTAAACACATTTTAGGGTTTTTTATTTGGAACTTGGAAGAGGGGAGAACGTGGTGAGCGCAGCTCTGGAATTCTTTCATCTCTTGGAGTTCTTGAAAGGAGAAAGGAAGCTTGGAAAGAAGGAGAAACTACAATCCAAAGAGAATTACATCAATATTGCTAAGTTTTTCCTTCCCTTTCTATTTCTGGAATGTCTCCTGTTTGTTGTATTTACCACGTTCTTAAAACGCGTGTTACTGCATCTGAATTGGTTGAGGTGATTTCAAAGCCCCTGATATGGTTTTTGTAAGTTGATTGTGTTAAGGAATTGTTATCCAATTCTCATAATTGAAGTATTGCTTGTATTCTCCCGTATTTCATGCTTATGATTGCTTGCTGATTATTTGAGTGGCCACTGAATATTATCTGGTTGCGATTTATTGCTAACTAGAAATCGGTTGATCCGAATTGTCTTGATTTCTAATCATTAGTAGCAAAATTGTGATCAGAGACTTACATTGGAGACTATAAACCTAAGTTAATATCCGATCTTGTGTTGTTTGTGCTTTAAGATCAACCTATCTTTCTTATCATAATGCATCATTGAATTAACTCAGAGAGCTTGTTTCCTAGGTTGTTTAATGGATAGAGATTAATAAGAGCTCTTTATTAACAACAAGTAAGGAAAGATTGTGGGTATAGAGCTTGTTATATCTACGGTTGATAACTTCAATGGCTGTAATTAGATGACAATTCCTACAATTAATGTCGCAAATCCATATCTTGTGGTAGAAAGGATCCTTACCAGCTTCTCCCATTGATTTTTCATTCAGAATTTACGTTCTGTTTTGTTTATTCCTTTAATTCTTCTTATTTTCATTTAGTAAATCATTCAACAAAATCCCCTGTTTTAGTTTATTGTTGCTGGAAATAACAATTCATTAGAATCCATCTCGTGGGAACGATATCTTACTTATCACTTTATTACTTGTGCTAGTATACTTGCTAGTTTCGAATGCATCATTTTCTAAGGAAGATGTTTTCCTAACAAGTCTACCACTAGATGTGTGTGACCAAATTTTCATGCAAATTTGAAACAAAAAAGAAAAGAAAAGATGAACACACAACAAAGAAAAAATTGAGATCTAAAATGAGAAAAGAGAATACTTACAATTTTGCACGCCAAATTTTACCTTCCCCAGCAACGGCACCAAAAACTTGACATATCCAAAAATAGGATTATCTCCAAGTATAGGAGTGTCGAAGTAATAAACCCGGTATGACTGGGGACGATCCACGAGTAAGGGGATTTAGCAGTACAAACTATAGAACGAGAGAATAGAATATGAATAATGTAAATAAATGACAAGATAATGTTAACAAATATAAGTAAAGATGGTAGGCGGTACTACCACCATTCAAATGTAAAACAAAAATAAAAGGTGGTAAAACTATCCATGGAAATAGGAGGTAAAACCTACCGTAGCAAATAAAAGAACAAGTTCATAAACAATAAACGAGAATAATTAAAATACACAAATAAGAAGAATTAATACAATAATAATGAAAGCTAAGGTTAGGGAATCCGCCCTTGATATATCAAATAAAGATAAACTACCCAATTATAACTCAATTGGAATCTACACATCAAGAAGGTTCCAATCGGAAGGTATGTCACTTAAGCCCATTTTAGTTATATGAATTATATTTGTTTCTTTATCAATATTTATACCACTTCTTGTAAATGGGTTCAAGCATCCAATGTGCCAATCACCATATGTCTACAACAAATCAAGGTTCCTAACTAGACTTGTGTCGGTAAGAAAGTGCCATATAACAGCTAGAAAGGATCCAAGCATTTGATATGCCAAGGATTGTCTACAATGGATCAAGACCTCCACTTTACGAGTGGTGTCAAGATTGATTAGGGAAATAAATATAAATCATATAAAATAAATAACAAAGATTATGATTATTAAGCACATATCAAAGGGCTAGAAAATCTTTATTCTCATATCAAGGTTTCACCATTTCACCTTAGCAAAAGAGAATTTAGTGAAACATTAAGCAAAGAAAGAAAACAAATTGTAAGAAAAGGAAGATTTCCTTTGAGGTTGTTGGGATGTTTTGGCATTTTCTTTTAAATGTATTCGATGTGTACAAATCAAAGGGTTAATGTTTTTTATGTCTTTTAAGGTCCACCCAATTGTATTTTTATGCTTTTTAAGCACTTCTATCAACTTACCATGTTGCTCGCTTGTGAGGGATGAAGAAATTACCACCGAATATGTCTAATTCTCCCCAAGATATGCATATTTTACTCATTCAGGTAAGGGCTTTAGTTCTAATTTGGGAGCTTACCCTTCCTTGCTTTCATTCATTTGTCCCAATTCTTCGAATCGTGGTTTCGAGCCTTTTTCCATCACCTGTGCACAATCCAGTAAAGAACATATATAAGAAAGATGAGGCTCTAGTTCCATACTTGATTCTAATGAATTGACTAAATAGGTTTCCAAAGGATCCGAAGAACTCCCCTTTTGGATGTGGTCTTCCACAATAGTTTCAATCATATTGGCCTCCTCAATTTCATCATCTTCTTCATGCTAAAAACGTTAAGTTCTAATGTCATGTTTCTGAATGATGGCTTTATGACTCCATTCCTGCAATTAATCAAAGCATTAGAGGTAGCTACAAATGGATGCCCTAAAATGACAGGAATTGAATTACAAACTTCCACTGGTTGTGTATCCAAGACGATAAAATCCACTAGGTAAATGAATTTATTAACTTGAACTAACACATCTTCTACTACTCCTCTTGGCACTTTAATTGATCTATCAGCAAGTAAAAGAGTCACAGAAGTCGGTTTTAACTCAATTAGATTGAGTTTATGAAAAATCGAGTATAAAAGCAAATTCACACTAGCACCAAGATCAAGTAAAGTTTGTTCAATTTTATAGTCTCCAATAACACATGAAATTATAGGACATCCTGGATCCTTATATTTCACAGTATTATTGTTTTGAAGAATAGCACTTACTTGCTCGGCTAGAAAGACCTTCTTTTTAACATTCAATTTTTTTTTCATAGTGCACAAATCTTTCAAAAATTTTGCTTAAGAAGGTACCTGTTTGATCACATCTAGCAATGGAATATTGACCTTCACCTGTTTGAAAATTTTAAAAATTTCATAATTGTGGGTTAGCTTCTTTTGTGTGGCTAAAGCTTGAGGAAATGAAGGCACATGTGGGGATTTTGTTTCTCCCTTGCTAAGTGTTGGTTTGGTAACCTCTTCCTTACCCTTAGAGATGGATTCATCTTCTTTCTCGTATGGTTTAGGAATGTGTTTTTCAACAACCTTACCATTGTGAAGGGTCATGACTGATTTGGCTTGGTCTACATAATGGTTACTTGAACTCCCTGCATTTGAGTTAGATTGACCTTTAGGGTTTTGGCAATGTTTGAGAAGGAAAATTTCCCTTTTGTTGGATACTAAATGTAGATGCAAATTTTGCAAGAGTGTTTGACAAATTTGCTAATGTTTGAGCAGTTTGACTATTGAAAGTCTCTTGTTTTGTAATGAATGAATGCAATGTCTCTCCAAGGTCATTCCTAGGAGGAGAAGCATATGCATGATCATGAGAATTTTGAAAATTTTGATGTCTTTGAAAAGGGACTTGTGAAGATTGTGCATGATTGTCATTTTTTCAACTAAAATTCGGATGATTTCTCCAACCAGGATTGTAGGTTTGTGAGTATGGATTGTGATTTGGCCTTTTGAAAGTGTTCAAAGCATTGGCTTGTTCACGGAGACATTCCCTAAAGGCAGGCAAAGTTGGGCACTCATCAGTAGGATGGTCATCATCATTACAAATGTGACAGACAATTTCTTGAATAGAATTCAATTGACCACTCTTTTTCATTTCTAAAGCATCGACTTTTCTAGCTAGGGATGCATATTTGGCTTGAAGGTCATGGTCTTCCCTAAGGCTGTAAATGCCTCCATTGGATGTCGAGGTTAGGGCTTTGCTTGGTACCTCATAGGTGCCAGCAGTGTCCCAATTTTGGTCTTTGTCTACTAATGAATCTAAGTAGTCAATTGCTTCATCAGGGTTTTTATCTCCAAATTGTCTGTTATGCATTAGCTCCACTAGTTGCCTATCTTGAGGTGTTAACCCTTCATAGAAATGTGCAACTATTCTCCAAGTTTCAAAACCATGGTAAGGACAGATATTAAGTAATTCTTTATACCTATCCCAAAATGATTTCCCCTTATTTTTGAGTGAAAGTGGTGATTTGTCTTTTAAGAGAATTTGTTCTATGGGTAGGAAAATTTTTTTTCAAAAATTGTTGTTTCATCTCATCCCATGAATTGATGGAACTTGACCTCAAATTTTGTAGCCATGTCATAGCTTTATCTTTTAAAGAAAAAGGAAAAAACTTTAATCTAATGGTGTTTATGCTACAATTTGGGTCACTATAGGAGTTACACACCTCTTCAAAGATTTTTAAGTGTGAATATGGGTACTCCATATCAAGGCCATGAAAGGTGGGTAAAAGTCGAACTCGATTTGAAATTAAAATGGATTGCATCGGGTGGAGAAATGACACAAGATGGTGTCATTACCAAATTCATGTAATCTCTTAGGGTTCTTGGTTGATTTTGGTCATTTTGTTAGGAACGATTGTCCCCTTCATCCGTGAGCCTTTTCACTTGATTGTCAGCTATGTTTTCTAAGGAAGATGTTTTCCTAACAAGTCTACCACTAGATGTGTGTGACCAAATTTTCATGCAAATTTGAAACAAAAAAGAAAAGAAAAGATGAACACACAACAAAGAAAAAATTGAGATCTAAAATGAGAAAAGAGAATACTTACAATTTTGCACGCCAAATTTTACCTTCCCCAGCAACGGCACCAAAAACTTGACATATCCAAAAATAGGATTATCTCCAAGTATAGGAGTGTCGAAGTAATAAACCCGGTATGACCGGGGACGATCCACGAGTAAGGGGATTTAGCAGTACAAACTATAGAACGAGAGAATAGAATATGAATAATGTAAATAAATGACAAGATAATGTTAACAAATATAAGTAAAGATGGTAGGCGGTACTACCACCATTCAAATGTAAAACAAAAATAAAAGGTGGTAAAACTATCCATGAAAATAGGAGGTAAAACCTACCGTAGCAAATAAAAGAACAAGTTCATAAACAATAAACGAGAATAATTAAAATACACAAATAAGAAGAATTAATACAATAATAATGAAAGCTAAGGTTAGGGAATCCGCCCTTGATATATCAAATAAAGATAAACTACCCAATTATAACTCAATTGGAATCTACACATCAAGAAGGTTCCAATCGGAAGGTATGTCACTTAAGCCCATTTTAGTTATATGAATTATATTTGTTTCTTTATCAATATTTATACCACTTCTTGTAAATGGGTTCAAGCATCCAATGTGCCAATCACCATATTTCTACAACAAATCAAGGTTCCTAACTAGACTTGTGTCGGTAAGGAAGTTTCATACAACAGTTAGAAAGGATCCAAGCATTTGATATACCAAGGATTGTCTACAATGGATCAAGACCTCCATTTTACGAGTGGTGTCAAGATTGATTAGGAAAATTAATATAAATCATATAAAATAAATAACAAAGATTATGATTATTAAGCACATATCAAAGGGCTAGAAAATCTTTATTCTCATATCAAGGTTTCACCATTTCACCTTAGCAAAAGAGAATTTAGTGAAACATTAAGCAAAGAAAGAAAACAAATTGTAAGAAAAGGAAGATTTATTAATACAATTAAGAGAACAAAACACAAGAGAGAAAATAAAATAATAAGAGATCCTAGTCAAGGCTAAAATGCCCTAATGGGTCACAATGCATTTCTATTTATAGATACATTTAGGGGCAAACTTGTCAAATTACAAAGGGACAATTGTAAAATATCTTGTTGACAATTTGGATCATTATGTGTACCGAATTTGACCACCAATTTCAACACCGAATTATTTAAAATTTTGATCACGTCTTCATGAAATTTGTAGATATTTCTCTTAGCTTTCTATAACATCTTGATTCATACGATTTGGATACGTATATCAAGATATGGTCAAAATACAGAGGCATGGTCAGGTTGGGCCGAAACTGTAGAGGAGTTTATTTTAAGCCTATTTTTGATCCACTAAGAGCCCAAATTTCATGATGCTTATGAAATATGATCTTGTAGATAATTTAACCAGCTTTCTAACAAATCACGATTTGCACCATTCGGATCTATAAATAAAAAGTGATGCCCATTTTATCGAACCTATAACAAAAACCAAAATTAAGATGAAGTTAATTTAAAAGATGCAAAGACTACAAATATGCTTAAGTTGAGGAATTTAATGACATATTAATGCAATATGATGAATTAAGGTCTTATTAAACATACACATTTAAGTGTTCATCACCCTCGTGGCCACATTCACGTCTCAACACTTCCAACCATTACTTCTATTTCCTTCTCCCACAAATTTCTCACCAACAAAGTGAGTCTGTCCCACATCAACGTGCACCAAAATACCGTCATTTCCTCAAATGGGTTTTCCACCAACCAATGTGGACCTACCATTCAACATCACCAATTCATTCAACCGAGCCTCCAATCTCCAAAGGAAACCCGTCACTGTCAATGCAAGACAGTCTACCAACACTTCAAATCACATCACAATCAATATGATGAAAAATGAATAGCGAGCACCTCGCCAACAAGACTAGACCACTCGCCACCCATTTGCTCTCATTTCCACCCAATCTCCTCAAAACATCATCAATAACACAATAATAACATTTAAAGCATAGACTCTAATATTAATCATCAAAAGGAGAGCAAATCATAGGAAGTTTATCTAGACATGCGAACACCTTCCATCGTACTTCACCAACATGCATTTCTTACTTACTAAACATCATAAATCATGTAAAATACATATAAACATGGCATAGCAATTAAACACATTAAAACAGTCCCTTTCATGCATATTTTACATATAAATGAAAACCAAAATGATTTTAAACCTATAAACATGCTTATACTAACTACAATCATCATTTTCATCACACAAACTGAGTTAAACACTCACTATCAAACAAGCTGAACATGGACAACCTACTATTCCTACATATTAAACATGCAAAGATGGATAAAAATGGCGTTTAAGCATTTGAACACATTAAAGCTAGTCACAAGCAACATTTTCCACATACAAATCAAATTAAATGATCATGGAACAGTAAATCAAAAGTGGACAACCCACTACTCATTTGTTCGCATGCACAAAAACGTCATAAAGTGAGGATAAACATACATTTATCATCAAAGAGACAAAGTAACTTTAAACCTGACATCCATTCTAACCATAAATAATGAAAATCACTAAAAAACTTACAAAAATCAATCAAAATTCGTAATAAATATAAAAATGGCATAAAAAGTGCTCATAAACTCATAGTTTGACTAGAAAATACTAAAACAAGAAAGACCAAAGCATATTAGTGAGACCTATATTCAAAAAGTGCATAAAAACACATAAAAACCACATATATCGATTAGAACATATAGAGAAGCACAAAAACATAAAGGAAACATGCACGTAATCATAAAAGAGGTGTGCCAATGCATTCATTACCCTCAAGCTCACTAAAACGTCGAAACAAAGATAGAGTGTACAAAACTCTCAAAGGAAAGGCTCAAAAGCTCACACAAGTGACAAAAAGGAAGGGAAATAGTGTTTAAGGCTTATAGAAATAAAAAAACAGTGAGCTCGGACTCCAAGAACAAGTGCCCACCCTTAGCTTCCTTGAAAAATGAGTTTTTTATATACTATAGCATAACTAGCACACACTAGTTTAAGTGACAAATGCTAGTAAGAAGTGGCGCACATAAAAAAGAACAAGTGCATGCTAGTAAAAAGGGAGCGTTTGTTTAAACTAGCAAAAAGCCCTAGGCACAAAACCCTAGCTCCTATCTCCTTTGATTTCGATCTTGAGCTTCGTTTTTCATCTTCTTTGTACACTGGAACTCGTTTCGACCTAGTTTCTGATTATCGTCATCAGGCTTAAAATTGTAAGTGACTTTTAGTGCTTACACGATGCATGTGAATCATTTTTGTTTTGTCATCATGTGATAGAAACATCAATGTGATTCTTCTCGTAAACTCATTCATCACTTACGAAAGTTTTACTTTAGGAAAAGACTAATTGATTACAAGTTCATTTGGAAGAACAATTCATGTAGGAAGTTTTTATCTTGATTGCCACATATGTGATTAGGATATTTTTGATAATATTTATCTCGATTGCTAATCACTTATATGATTAAGATATTTTTGATAAGTGTCCTAATTTATCGAGGAGATTGTGATATCCTTCCTCTATTGTATGATCTTTATCTAATCATACATTTTGAGTCACATTGAGATTTTGTAAGATTATGATAATGACTGAGATTGATGTCAATTACTATATAGAGCTATCTATATAGCCTATAGATAGCTCTATATAAAGAGGCATTCAGAATATGGAAGGATGATGTGGTGGAAATCATATTATTATAAGTTAATCATTTGTTTAATTGTAAAAGCTTTTTTAGTTGAGTGAGTTAAGATTATGAAAGGCTTAAATGTGATCAAGCACTTGCATGATTCTGGTTGTAATAGATGTAGAGTTGTGTAAGCTTAAGGGAGCTGAGTGATTACCTAAAACTGTGTTCGTTATAGGATTTATGTCGTACTTAACTTGATGTAGTTAAGTTTATCTGCAACATCAGAAAAGTTTGCGAAGGACTAGTATTGTGATCGAGGTTGATCAACTGCATTAGCGCGTGAGAGTGAGTCTACCGCTGTAAAGATTCCTAATTTAAATGTAAACATATAAGACATAGTAGATTACAACTCTTGTTGTCCGTGGATGTAGGCTTGGTTATAGACTAATCACGTAAAATCTTATATTTCATTTTATTTTTTTAGTTTATAGTTTTGTTATTTGTAACTATCCATATACTAAAAACCTTTCATAATGGAAAAATGGATAGTATCCGAAACAACTTTTTTTTAGATATTGTAACTTTGATATGCATGTAAAAATTTTTACTATTTTTTGTGAATAGTAAAAAAAATACAATTTCTTTTAAAGATTACAACTTAGATATGTATGTGTATCTTCTATAACTTTTATATATTATTTACAAGTTTTATATCAGTATGTGTTTGGTTATTTAAGCAGAAAATAAATAACATTATTATCTTTTAATAAAAAAATGAATAGTATCAAGAACGGCATTTTCATAAGTATTTACCACTTCTTTTACGTCTTTTTTTACAATTTTTATATGAAAACCTATTTGGTCACTTATCCAAAAATATAATTAATTTATATTTTATTATCTATGTTAAACAAAGACAATAATAATGATCTATTTAATATTATTTTAAAAGAATATTATAGATATTTTAGATATTTTTCTGATTTGCTCTTTTTCATTTTTATAAATTAAACTTTTATCAACAATTTGGGCGGCGGTTGGGGGGTGGCGGTTGGAGGGTGGCGGAGCCAGTTGTGCAACCGCTAACCATTTCTGTTTTTTAACGGTGGCATATTATAATACGCCAACATGTATCATGCCTCTGCCTCGCGTAGAAAGAAATCATTGATAATTTCAAACATTAAACGTGAATAATACCTCCCAATAAAATGATCACATCTGTTTTTAAGTATTACGTAAGCTGTTTCCTAAACTAATGTTTTCTAAAAAGGCATATTTATCGTTACAAATAAATCAACCAATCGCATTTCATTTTTAAAATTAAAAAAATTTTAAAATCAACTATATATTTTTTCTAAATTTTAAAAATAAAAATCAAAATACACAAATAAATACAATCTAAACCATTTCCTTGACCCATCTCTACATATTCTAATTTCTAACAGTACAACGATGACCGCTTTAGGCATATTTTTGTGGCTGTTTGACTTGAACGTTTAAAACAAGTTAATGCTATACTGGTTTTCCTATATATAGGATAATTTTCGGATCCACGTTATCATTCCCAATATTTAATTTATACTAGAAGAGTGATCTCCTCTTACTCTTCACAGGAGAATATGGCAGCCACATCTACAATCACCGCAGCCCTAGGAAGGTAAGTAGAGCAAACTAAGCTAAGTTAATACTTATAAGCTGAAGCAGTTTACTAAGATTCTCAGACTTCTGGATAATTTTTCAGGATTTATCATCCAATAAATTTCAAAAAATTACTATTAGGTACTCATACCAAGTACTTGTGATACATAAGATTAGAGAATTGCGTAGATCTAGATTTTTTATTTCCCTCACTGATATTTGATTCAATGACTTCATCTATATAGATGTACAAACACTAACTGTATAACAACTGTGCTGAGTGGACCTAATTGACTAACCTTTTGCTGACTAGGACTAACAACGTCACTCTAGAAAAGCT
This sequence comes from Boswellia sacra, assembly GCA_013180625.2. Lineage (NCBI taxonomy): Eukaryota > Viridiplantae > Streptophyta > Magnoliopsida > Sapindales > Burseraceae > Boswellia > Boswellia sacra. The sequence goes on from SNVD02004918.1 coordinate 140,619, forward strand.
TTTCTGCTTAACAAAGATTAATTGTCCCTCCTGAGTAGTGTTTTTGGCATTGCATTGGATAGGCTAGAGGGGAAAGTAGCCCTCATTACGGGAGGAGCTAGCGGTATTGGTGAAACCACTGCAAAAGTCTTCGCTAATCATGGAGCCAAAGTTGTGATTGCCGATATCCAAGACGAACTGGGCCATTCAGTGGCGGAGGCTATAGGCTCATCAAATTCGTTATATGTCCACTGTGATGTCACTGACGAGTCCCAAATAGAGAATGCTGTTGACAAAACTGTTGAAACTTACGGAAAGCTTGATATATTGTTCAATAACGCTGGCACTGTTGATCGGAAGAAGCCTCGCATAATCGACAACGAGAAGGCCGATTTTGATCGTGTTCTTAGCGTAAATGTGGGCGGAGTTTTCCTTGGTATTAAACATGCAGCCCGTGTCATGATTCCAGCGCGGAGTGGCAGTATCATCTCAACTGCTAGCGTAGCCTCAGTTCTTGGGGGAGGCTCCTCGCACGCATATACTTGTTCTAAGCATGCTGTGGTTGGACTCACCAGAAGTGCTGCTGCCGAGCTTGGACAATTTGGCGTTAGAGTGAATTGCGTGTCACCTTACGCAATTGCAACACCTATGGCCAGACAATTTTTCGGGATTGACGATTACACACTTGTGAATGCAGTGAATTCGTTTGCCAACCTCAAGCATCATACACTTAAGGAAGAGGACATAGCAAATGCAGCACTTTATTTAGCTAGTGATGAGGCTAAGTATGTGAGTGGGCACAATCTACTCGTCGATGGGGCTTTCACTTGTGTTACTTCCCATTTGGGAGTGTTTCAGTATCCAGATTCTTAAATCTTGTTTATGTTTATTCGCATAATTACCAAATATCGAGGGATCCATCGATTCCTGCCTACAATAATGTTGTAATTGCAGAAACAGTTTTGCTTATGTGTTTTTGAAGAAATATAATTATGATCATATATATATATATATATATATATATGATTAAAATACTTCAACTTAAATTTTTTAACTTATAAATAAATTTAAATTTCCAGTCATCGATTTTTATATTTAATAATTGAGATGATTGTTAAGCTATCATTATTAACTGCAAGTTTTTTACTTTTAAATCTTAACCATTAATTAGGTAAGATGAATGGTCACAAATTCAAGTTTAGTTTTAAGTTAAAAAAAATTTAAGTCAAAGTATCTCATTCTACATATATACACATGCAAGTTTTCATGTGATAAGATTCATTATAAATATAATACATTCAATCTTCTCGGAGGTGTATATCTCTTATCAAGAGACATGTGGGTAGTTAGTATAAACAACTACTAGTTGGATACTAGCAGTTGTAGTCAATTATGTAAGAGAGAACTGTTATATTGGTTGGTAAACCAAATAATGTTTCATGTTTATAAACTTTGGTCACCATAAAAAAAAATATATCCATATGACATAACTCAAAGAAACACAAGTCTATATATACCCAATAGCCTAATAGTAGGTTGTGTAATCCTGCATCCTCTACAAAAATTCTTTAGTTTCTTACTATATATTTTTGCTTTTTGAAAAATTTCCAGTCTCTATATAGTACAAGATAAAATTATTAGTGTTAGAAGTATTTTAATATGACTGTCTTGTTCTATTATATAATATAATTATCAATGTCACGCACTGCGTTATAACACGTATTACGTATATAGTTTCTTTACGCATACAGTAATATATTTACTTCTTAAATTTGAAAAAAGTCAACATCTTAATCTTATTGGGATTAATATTATATATATACTATCAAAAGATTTTGCTCTTCAAGGGAAAAATCTTGAGTTTATACGTTAAAGTACATGACTGAACCAATTACCGGCATTAAACTACAGACGAAATCCTTATGAAAATCCTTTTGATAACGAATTAATAACAAAATTTAGTTTAACTAAAAATGAGACAATATAAAAATCTCCTTGTCTTAATATCAGGTGGAAATCAAATATTATGTTATATCATCTTAGTACCTTTGCAGATTTCACTTTTTTTTATCATCTAAATCCAACTCACATATTGGATTAGCTTTTGAAAAGTGAATATTGAATCAATTTGGACAGACTATGGATGGAGATTCCTTATTTTATGATCATTTTGTACTACCTCATCCTGCTGCTACCTCAATTAGGAATTCTCTTCCCTTTGCTGTCCTTAACTGTGGATGAGATTCAAATAAGATAAAAATAAGACTAGCCCACGATTTTAGCTGAGAAGTGCTCCCAGCAACGCCGTGTAAGGGATAAAATCGTAACATTCAAAATCCAAAGGCTCTTGAGGTTGAGATCTCTAGAGAGCCGGTGGCAAAGATAAATTAGGCGAATTCTAGAGGATATAGGTGATTGAGATACAAAATCAATGTTAAAAAGCCTCTATTAAAATAAGTCAATTAAAATCAAAAGGGGTGTGCGTGTTTATATATAGGAACAAGAAAACATAAATTAAAATCTTCCCAAATTAATGTAATATTGACTTTCTACATTAATATTTAACACTTATGTATTGTGATATGTGGATTTGGACTAGATCCTTCAGTAATGAATATAATTTAGGAGCAGTTTATTTTCTCCCACTTATCACTTAACACTTAAAGTGTTTAGATTTCAATATTAAAATTTTTATTTGTTTTTCCATTTAACACTTTTTTTAAGTGATAAATCACTTAGGTGGTATTTGTTTCAATCACTTAACACTTTTTAGGACTTAATTTACACCACTTAATAAGATGTTTGTTTGCTCTTTTAGATATCACTTAAAAAAAGTGGCAAGGAAATATTTACCGTTAATGTGACTTTTTTACCCTTATTGAAATGTAACATATTTATATTTTATTTATACAATTCTTTAAAAATTAAATAGTTAATAAAATTAAACTAAAATTCTTTTTCATTTAAATAATTAATATTATATTTTTTACACACCTTTAAAAAATAAATATTAACTAAAAAAATAAAAATTCTTTTTAATTTAAATAGTTAATATTATATTTCTTACAATCTTTTAAAAATTAAATATTTAATAAAATTAAATCAAAATTATAAATAATTATAAATTTAATATTTATTAACTATGTTTTAATTAATAATTTTTTAATTTCTAATTGATTACATTTTTTTAAAATTTATTCTTATCAATTATTAACCAAGTTTTCTTTAAATTAGTTATTTTAACTAAGCTACGTTAATAAAAATAACAAAACAATGTAAGTAATAGATAAATCGATCTCAAAACCATAATTATTAAAATTCTTCATTGTAGTAAGACCATAAAAAATTAATTATAAGCTTGAAATAATTGATTAGCAATTTGGTCCCGAAGTTGGTGCATAAAAGCTTGCTCTGACGCTCTATCGGATTGACTTGTGGTTGGTATTTGATTCTGATATGCTTCCTCATCCTCTAGTTGAACTTCTTCATCATCAAATTTAGAAAATAATACATCTACAATTGACATCTTTCGAAGAAAATTATGTAATGCGAAACATGCTATCCATTATTCACCTCTTGGATACAAAGATCAATGAATTGTTTTCTTTAACTGGGATCAGTCCAATTAGCCCTACTATTCTCAGAATTTTGAGACATCTATATATGAAAAGAAGTTCAATTAAAAACAAATCAAGTAAATATAAGCATACAAGTCAAAACAAATCATTCCCATATTAATGATATAAAAATAAAATTATTAATGAGAGAGGTCATCCATATATGGTCTGTCTACTCTACACGAGTCTTATGCATTAAAAAGTTGATTACTACTAGATCCACGGTTTCATTTGTATGCATTAAGAAAGAGGATAAATTACTACTAGTTGATTTAATTAGAAAGTATTAAATAGTACTACAGAAGTTCATACCATCATTTTATCATATACGTGTAACTAAAGGAGCTCATACCACACAAGGGAGCACGTACATCATCATTGCTTTTATCTATATATAATGTATGAAAATATTAAAGCATATATATATATATAGGTCCAAGTCTAACCTTGACGCAGCCCACTATAGTTGTGCTTGCTTGCCACTATAAATGCCGTAGTAATTCACCAATCACACCTCTATTTCGCCTAGCACTTCACGTAATGAATTAAGGGTGAAAAAAGTTGTTAGAACTCTGTGTTTTATACTTTTCATTTCTTCAAAAAAGAGGCGTAATATATTTCTGACCAAAGGATTTGATGTGTGATGCCTGACAAAAGTTGTTTGTCTTCTCATTGTCAACTGTCTTGTGATTTCTGTTAAAGAAAAATTTGCCACTCAGTTGGGACGAACTCAACCATTGATCTAAAATATTTGTTGCTTTAAGGTATGCATAAAATCACAGTGTTTATTGATCATAAAATTTTAATAAAACATCATTAATTTTGCTAAACTTCCGGAAACCTTCTGGATATAATTCAAGTAAAATGGATATTAATGTTCCCTTTTTCTTTCACTAATATAATAGAAGACTTGTTCTCAGCTGACACTTGCATGATTTAATGCAAACGTAATTCCAAACCACTCTCAACTCATTCAAATGATAAAAATTGACAAATGTTACTTTTAGTCATTTGGTGGACAAGTATCATTAATTAAGATCGGACTCGGCTTGCAATTCACATATCTTTCTTAATAAAGAAGATAGCTAAAAGTCTTTTCCTCAAGAGGACAGAAACAGCACCAAAGTCAACTTCAGAGCATGGAATGGTTTTTGGAACTTCCCCACCACCGCTATGACCTACCTCAATAGGCCCAGCCAAGCCAAGATTAACCAAAGTGTAAATGGCAAGTTTGATACCTCTGCATTATAAGTTTGATACTTCAACCCAAAGTCATGCATAATTCGTGAATCCATGACAAAACAAAATATCTCTGCATTATAAATGACATTGACAAATTTCTGAGAAATGGACTGGTCCTGTGCAATATGCACAGACGAGAGTGGATCTATTTTAATCAGAAATCGTCAAATGAAGTCCCTGGTAACGGCATAAAGGCAAAACAATAATAATAACAACAATAAATCATGCAATAAATTTTTATTTGTTGGGGAAAAAATAACGATAATAACAACAATAGAGTTTTGCAGTTTCATGTTTTCATGATAAACAGCCCTAGTCAAAATTAACTACCCAATAGGGAAGTGGCTTGTAAATTTGATTAAGTTTCAACTTCACAAAAAGCCATCAAAACTTTGTTAAGAAATTAAAAACTTTGTTAAACCAATTTTAATTCTTAAGGGCTTGAACCAATTTATCTTTTTCTTTCTTCAATTTTAAAATAAATAATTCATATACTGGTCTAGAGAGTTTATATAAAACAACCACATTACAGCATGAAGTTTCACCAAAGAAACAAATATTGGGGAGATCAGAACCACAAAATCAAACCCAACTCAGAAACAAACACACAACAAAAATATAAACATAAATATACTAGATAATCATCAGCCACCACTCTCACACATAACAGTAACAATATTTAAGGGAAGAATATTATACCCAAATGATGAGAAGAACGGGGCAAAACAAGAGCAGCACTCTCAGAAACTCTTTTTTTTGTTGTATGCAATTTTGTGCAGATTGAGAATTGAAAGGGAGAGCTTTATGGAGGTGAATTCAACACTACAAAAGAAAAAAACAACTTGAAATCCTTAGATTCCCCCCTATAATCAAAGACATGATCTTGAAATAAACAAAAATAAAAGCCAAACAGAGACAGAAGCAAATCCACAAACGAAAAAAATGCCCAAAAAATCTATAATAGACACGTCTTACCAGATTCGATCGCCGAAAAGTTAGCTTCAATGCTGGAAGTGGATGAAATGGCCGGATTTGAGAAGTAGGGTTCACAAAGGGAAAGGGGATTGAAGCTGAGAACGGCAGCCAAGTGAGAAGAGAGGAGGAAAAAAATTATAATTATGTTTATATAGGAGGGTATTTTTGGTATTTTATACATTCAGACGTTTTGAATAAGAAAAAGTGTTATTTTTTCACTTTTTTGATTCAGACATATATGTCTGAAAATAAGATATCAGAGCCCAAAACAAACGGGCTGAAATTTTTAAACATATGAATCTTATTTAAATTCAGATTTCAGAGCCCAAAACAAAAAGGTCTTTAATTGAAAAGATAAAAATTTATCACTTTTTTTAATCACTATTGTCTAAATAAGGTGTTTAAAATTTTATTCCATAAATATCCCTACATATTGAAATAACATAAATTTTGTCAAATTTTCTAAGCATTATAGTCTAAATGAGGTGTTAAAAATATTATTTCATAAATATCCCTACATATTAAAATAATATAAATTTTATCAAATTTTTATTTATAAATATTATTTTAATTTATTAAAAGGTACAATTTTTGGTATGTATTTGTGATTGTTGTAGTATTTATTATCAAATTGCTATATTATTTATTACTATATTTATAATTACCATATTAAAATATGATAAATATTTTTTATAATTGGTAAACTTTCATTTATTTCTATTAATATTTCAAATTAATTAGCTAATAATATGTTGAGTAATAACTATTAAAAAATTTGATATCATTATAAATAGCAAGTTTTACAATAGACAATATATTTCATAGAATTTTATTACATATTATAGGGACAGTTTTATTGAAACTTCAAAGGACATTTTATTTTATTTAATAGTGTAAATTTAAAGTAAAAAAATTAATATTTAATATTGTCAGGTAAAAGATCATATTAGCTTTTTTTTTCTTTTTAAGTTTATGAAATGGAAAACACTTTAATTAATAGAATTAATCTTTTATGATTGAGAATATGGTCCTCAAAATGTAATGGCATGGATAAAATACTACTCTTACAATTTTTTTATACAAATTGATACGGCTCAAACTTGATTTAATTGGAGGAATGAATTTTAAAAATTTATAATATGAATGATGTAGTAGTTATACAATAATATTGATGCAGTAGCAGACTTCAAATTCAGCAGCAACAAGTATAAAACTCACCGTATTGGAGTCAATTAGCTAGTGACTTTATTTTATATGCTGTGATGTTTAGTTCCTAGCTGCAAAACTCACCGTTTTGCCTTTCATTTATTTTTATTTTATAAACAGACATTTCGGTTGTAAAAGGGACATATAGAAACTTTGATTCAGAAATATAGAAGTTCTCCAAGTATGAAGCACAACAAACTTCATCTTGGTTGAGATAGTTTCCAACATTTTCTTCCCTTTACATAGATTGATTCTACATCAGATTGGTATCAGAGCCTACGGTTAACTCCGATATGGTCATGACAGCCTTTGCAAGTAGTAATCCACAAACTGGTTGATAAGTGTCTATTTATATATCATTTTCATATCAATTCGTCCATGTTTCTTTGCTATATTCCTTGGTATTTTTATGTTTTTGTGTGGTTTTGATGTTTGTAGAAGTTTTGGAGCAACTTGCACAAAAATGGAGTAAACCCTTCATTTTCACCTCTGCTAGTCAACCATCTTCTCGGATTTAATTGTATTGATATACAATGAACCCGATGACATATCATATACCGTTGAAAAGCTCTCGAAGTCTACTTTTTGGAGAAATTTACGGTTTATGAATCCATTCAGTGTACCGAAAGTTGTAATCAAAACAGTGTGAGAAGTGTAGAAATGTAATTCCACACATCACTGTAGCATGTATAATACGGGACACTGTAGCACGTTACTGTAGCAGAGTATTTAAACACATTTTAGGGTTTTATTTTCATAACTTGAAGAGGGGAAAACGTGGGAGGAGGCTGCATTTCTGGATTTCTCTCATCCCTTGGAGTTCTTGAAGGAGAAAGAAGATTTTGAAAGAGGAGGAACTACAATTCCAAGAAGATTCATCTACAAAGAAGATTTTCAAAGAATTTGCTAAGTTCTTTCTTTCCTTTTCAATTTTGGAATTTCTCTGTATTGTATTTGTTATTCTGATTGAATATGTGTAACTAAATCTGAATTGGTTGAGGGTGATTTCAAAGCCCTTGATATGGATTTTGTGAGTTGATTGTGTAAGAAATTGTTATCCAATTCTCTAATTGAAGTTGCTTGTATTTTCCCATATCTAATGCTTATGATTGCTTACTGATTGTATTTGGAATGGCCAACTGAATATAATCTGTTGTTGTCTATTGCTAGATTAGAAATCTTGATCCGTAATTGTCATGAATTTCCAATCATTAGTAGCAAAATTGTGATCAGAGATTGCAATTGGAAAATACAACATAGGTTAAATAATCCGAACTTGTGTGATTATTGCTTAGATCAACCTATCTTTCTCATCGTAATGCTTCCATTGAATTAAACTCAGAGAGCTTGTTCTAGGTTGTTTAATGGATAGAGATTAAATAAAGAGCTTGTTTTATTTAACAACAAAGTAAGGAAAGATTGGGATAACAGAGCTTGTTGTTATCTACGGTTGATAACTTCAATGCTGTAATTAGATTACAATTCTATGTTAATTCACAAATTCATATCTTGTGGCAGAGAATAAACTCTTAACCAAGTGTCTCTCATTGATTTCTCACTCCATTTTACTTTGTGTTGTGTTATTGTGCATTTACATTAATATTTCATTTAATTAATCCATCAACAAAACCCCCCATTTATTCTGTTATTGCCTTTGAATAACAAATTCAATTAGAATCAATCCTCGTGGGAACGATATCTACTTATCACTTTATTACTTGTGTGACTAGTATACTTACTAGTTTCGAACGCATCACTGGTGGTGGAAATCACAGCTTGGACGGTATATGGGAAGCTCAAGCAAATATGGAACGGAAGGTGGATATTCTCACTCGAGAGATTCGCCAGGTAGTTCCGTTCTCGAAGATGTAACAGGGAATCTTAGAAACTGTGGAAACAGAGTTGATGTTGAAGATGAACATGGTAGTTTTCTAGTGGGAGTCGCGATCGGAGGAGAGCCCGTCAACGCAGTCATCTAGCTTCACCTGAGCTTTCTGAGTCTGATGATGGAGGAATTCAGCATCAGAGGTACAATCTAATTGATGATTCAACTGATTAAGAGGTAGAGCAATGGATCTTAGGGAGACCTAGATCGAGTGTTCAACCTAGAGGTGGAAGAAGAAGAAGATGTCAAGGATCGCAGGATTATCGGATTAAAATGGATATCCCTCCTTTTCACGGTAAAGTTCACATTGAGGAGTTCCTTGATTGGATTCATACCGTTGATCATTTTTTTGAATACGTGGGCATTCTTGAGGACGAACAAGTGACTCTAGTAGCATACAAGCTCAAGGGAGGAGCTGCTGCTTGGTGGGAGCAACTCCATCACATCCGTAGAAGAGAAGGCAAGGCACGGGTCAGATCTTGGTAGCGAATGAAGCAACTTCTTCGTGCTAGATACTTACTAGCTGACTATGAACAGGTATTGTATAAACAATACCAGAATTGTAGACAAGGAAACAGATCTGTGGATGAATATATTGATGAATTTAATAGACTTAGTGCTAAAAATAACTTGGAAGAAAGTGAAGTCCAACTAGTAGCTCATGTCATTAGGGGGTTAAAGGACCTGATACAGGAGAAATTAGAATTGAAAAGTATTTGGTCTTTGTCTGAAGCTATGAGTTTGGCCACTAGAGTTGAATTTCAATTACAAAAAAGTTACAGTAGGAGTAATGTAGTGAGGAGAACTAGTGCCGAATTTATGGGTGACAAAAACAAAATGCTAATGTTAATCATAATTAGAGCTCCCTTCAAACCCAAAATAAGATCCCTGTAGAAGATAAAAGCATTGGAAAACAGGTTGTTCAACCCCCTCCAAAATCTAATCCTTATGCGAAACCTATGATTGGAAAGCGTTATCGTTGCAATCAACTAGGCCATAAGTTTAATGAATGCACTGCTCGTAGGCCTGTTGCTTTAATTGAAAATAAGGATGGAGAGGATTCTGAGGAAGACACTACTAGAATAGATGAAGATTTAAGTAGGGCAGAATTTGTGCAAGGAGATGTGGGAGAACCTCTTGTGTGTATTTTGTAGAAAATGTTGCTATCTCCAAGGTAACAAAGCAACACTCAAAGGCATTCCATCTTCAAGACAAGATGCACAATCCATAGGAAGGTATGTGATCTCATTATAGACAGTGGTTGTATTGAGAATGTTATTTCAAAAGCAGCAGTGAGAGCCTTGGGTTTAGTAGTGGAGAAACACCCACACCCTTATAAAATTTGCTTGGTGAAAAAGGGTACTAAGATCGTGGTTAATGAAATTTGCAAGGTGCCTCTTTCTATTGGAAAATTTTATCAGGATGAATTATGGTGTGATGTGATCGAAATGGATGCTTGTCGGTACTACTGGGAAGACCTTGGCAGTTCAATGTAGATGCCACTTATAAAGGAAGAGAAAACTATTATATATTCCAATGGAAGAACAAGAAAATTGTCCTAATGCCTTTAACAGACCCATTTTCTATCATCCCTAAAGGAGAGAGTCCTAAGAAAGTGATGTTGGCAGTATCTAAAAAGGAATTTGATGCTGAAATTCAAGCCAATGAAGTGGCAATGGCTTTGGTGATCATGGAACAACAAGAATTCCAGGAGACTTCTTTACCTAAAATAGTTCAACCTTTGTTGCGAGAATTCAATGACACTTGGCCTGCTGAATTACCGGATTCTCTTCCTCCCATGAGAGAAATTCAAAACCAAATTGACTTAATTCCAGGAGCTAACCTTCCTAATCTGCCACACTACAAAATGAGCCCCAAAGAACATGAAGTCTTGCAAGGCATTATTGATGAATTATTGCAAAAACAGTTGGTAAGACCCAGCTTAAGTCCTTGTGCAGTACCAGCTTTACTTATCCCCAAAAAAGATGGTTCCTGGAGGATGTGTATGGATAGCAGAGCAATTAACAAGATTACCATCAAATATAGATTTCCAATGCCACGTTTTGAAGATTTAATGAACAAACTTGCTGGCTCTAAAGTGTTTAGCAAACTAGACTTGAAGAGTAGATATCATCAGATCAGAATCAAGCTTGGAGATGAGTGGAAGACAGCATTTAAAACAAGAGAAGGACTCTATGAGTGGCAAGTAATGCCTTTTGGATTATGCAATGCACCTAGCACATTCATGAGGTTAATGAATCAAGTCAAAAGATGTTTATTGGACAATTTGCTGTAGTATACTTTGATGATAGTTTGATATATAGTCAATCCATGGAAGAGCATTTACAACACCTAAGAAAGATTTTAGAGGTATTGAGGGAGCATAAATTGTTCCTTAATATCAAGAAATGTGAATTTTGTACTAGCCAGCTTCTTTTCTTGGGTTTTGTGGTGAGCAAGGATGGTTTACAAGTGGATGAGCAGAAAGTTAAAGCAATCATAGACTGGCCAACACTTAAATCAGTTATAGAAGTCAGAAGTTTCCATGGTTTGGCTACATTTTATAGAAGATTTATTAGAAATTTCAGTTCTATAATGTCTCCTATAACTTATTGTTTAAAGCAAGGAAAATTTAATTGGGGTAATGCACAAGTTGCTAGTTTTGAGCTTATCAAACAAAAGCTGAGTGCAACACTAATTTTAGCATTGCCATACTTCAATGTTCCATTTGAAGTTGAAATAGATGCTAGTATACAAGGTATTGGAGCAGTGTTGGTGCAAAATGGAAGACATGTTGAATATTTCAGTGAGAAGTTTAATAAAGTTAGGCAGCGTTGGACAACATATGAGCAAGAACTGTTTGCCATTGTTAGAGCTTTACAACATTGGGAACATTACTTGCTTCACCAAGAATTTGTGTTGCATTGTGATCATCATTCTTTACAATTTCTCAATTCTCAGAAAAATATCAATAAGATGCATGCCCGCTGATTATATTCCTGCAGAAGTTAACTTTTATTTTCAAACATCGAGCTTGGCAATTAAATAAAGTTGCTGATGCTTTGAGTAGAAGAAGTTCCTTGCTGACAATCTTACAAACTGAAATCACAAGATTTGAAAGTTTAAAGGAATTATGAGGTTGATGAAGACTTTGCTGCTTTTTAGTCTGACTTGCAACAGGGGAATGCAGTGAAAGATTTTCACATAATGGAAGGATTTCTTTTTAAAGGCAATCAGCTTTGTATTCCAAATACATCTGTACGTGAACACATAATTAGACATGTGCATGTAGGTGGACTGGCAGCTCATACGAGGGAAGACAAGACTATTCAGGCTGTAGCAAAAAGGTTTTATTGGCCTAAAATTGTGAAAGAAATAGCAAGGTTTGTGCAACGCTGTTTAACCTATCAACAAGCAAAAGGGGTGGCACAAAACACCGGATTATATACTTCTCTACCAGTTCCAGATTCAATATGGGAAGACCTCAGTATGGATTTTATCCTTGGTTTACAAAGAACTAAGAGAGGAGCTAATTCTGTTATGGTGGTAGTAGATCTCTTTTCAAAAATGGCTCACTTTGTGGCTTGTAAAGGAACTAATGATGCAGCTCATGTAGCTATATTGTTCTTTAAGGAGATTGTTCGTTTACATGGGATTCCTCGTTCGATTAAATCTGATCGGGGTGTCAAATTTTTAAGTAATTTTTGGAGAGAGTTATGGATGAGATTCTCTACTGATTTGAATATGAGTAGTGCGTATCATCCACAATCAGATGGACAGACTGAAGTTGTCAACAGAACATTGGGGAACATGATTCGATCCATTGCAGGTAGCAATCACAAACAATGGGATTTAGCTCTTCCTCAGCAGAATTTGCTTACAATAGCATGGTCAATCGGTCTACATCTAAGACTCCATTTTCTATTGTTTATACCAAGAGTACTAACCATACTGTTGATCTAGTTGTTCTTCCTAAGTTCAAAAGTGAACCAGCAATGGATTTTGCAAACCAATTTGAAAAGATGCTACAACAGATGCATCAAAATTTGCAAAATGCTAATGCTGCCTATAAAGCCAGAGTTGACAAGAAACGAAGAGCTAAAGAGTTCCAAGAGGGGAATTTAGTTATGGTCCATCTCAAAAAGGAAAGATTTCCGGTTGGTATGTATAACAAGCTGCAGTATAAGAAGTTTGGTCCATTCCGAATTGCTAAGAAGTTAAATGCCAATGCTTATCAACTTGAACTTCCTCCTGAACTTCAAATTTCATCTACTTTTAACGTCTCTGATCTGTTTGAATACTTTCCACCGGATGAGGCTAGTTGTTAGTTGTAAGAACTTGAGACAAGTTCTTTTGGTGGTGGGAGGGACTGATGTAGTAGCAGACTTCAAATTCAGTAGCAACAAGTATAAAACTCATCGTGTTGGAGTCAATTAGCTAGTGACTTTACTTTATTTTATATGCTGTGATGTTTAGTTCCTAGCTGCAAAACTCACCGTTTTGCCTTTCATTTACTTTTATTTTATAAACAGACATTTCGGTTGTAAAAGGGACATATAGAAACTTTGATTCAGAAATATAGAAGTTCTCCAAGTATGAAGCACAACAAACTTCATCTTGGTTGAGATAGTTTCCAACATTTTCTTCCCTTTACATAGATTGATTCTACATCAAATATCACATGAGTTTATATAATATAATATTAACTATTTAAATGAAAAAGAATTTTTATTTAATTTTAGTTAATAATTATTTTTTAAAGGTTGTAAGAAATATAATATTAATTATTTAAATGAAAAAGAATTTTTATTTAATTTTATTAACTATTTAATTTTTAAAAGATTGTATAAATAAAAATATAAATATTTTTTATTTTAAAAAGGGTAAAAAAAAGTCACATTAAAGGTAAAATATTATCTTACCACTTTTTTGTAAGTGGTATCTAAAAAAGCAAACAAGTATCCTATTAAGTGGTTTATATTAAGTTCTAAAAAGTGTTTAGATCTAAAAAGTATTAAGTGATTGAAACAAACACCACCTTAGTTTATGTATGCACTTTCTGGGATGAAAGAGAAATAGGTACACATTATTAATTTGTAATATGATTTTAAGGTATACACCTTAAGTAATAATGCTTGGAGAGTTTTGAAAGACAATGAGTGGATTCATTATCGGTTGGATTGTTGTGAAAGCAAATTTTTCATTGGGTCTTTTATTGCGGAGTAGAGGTGCCTTCAGAGCAGTGTTTGCATTTCATATGGGAGCGAAGAATTTTAGGAAATTGAGCGGCCATATACTCATGGTGAATTCCTAGTTAGTGCTTTTGGATTAGGCAATAACTCTAACTTTATTGCTATTATTTGATGAAAATTAATCACTTAGGTGATGTGGGTGATAGACAAAATGACACGACCTACCCCCAGCTAACACGAGCGAATCGTGCCTAAAACTGTGCTAAGAAAATTCAATTTTTTTATATGCTACTCTAAGAAAATTTGGTAGAGTCTCCCCTGCATTTTAGACTAATCCCCCTGCCAAGTACACAAAACTCAACACTTCCAAAATATTTGCATAACTAGTAACTTCCTTTTTGGGACCTTGAGTCCTCTATTAAAACAAGAGTATCCCCAAAATAGTCCTTAAGGTAAAATATGGCCTCCGGTATTAAATATAATTAATTTATAATTCAAAAAGTTTACAACTAGGATTTTAATACAAATTTCCTCAAAAACTCATGCATGATGAATAAGAAAAAGTTTTAAAAGGAAACTAAAACAAAATCCTTGATTTATATATAGTATCAAAAAATACACATATGCAAAAAAAAAAAAAAATCGCCTACAATAATGAAACAAGATATAAAAAAGTAAGCTCTCAGAGCATCATCAAGTAGCCAACCTCAAGCAGCTACTGCAATCTCCTAGGGAAAAAAAGGGGTTTTCAAAAAACAAAAGAAATAGGGTGAGTATAAGCTCAGTGAGTGGGATAGAGTCATTAAAAGAGATAAAAATTTGCATAAGATAAAATAATATATCATAACAATTAAATAATTAAAATTCTGCTTTACTAACATTGATTAGAAAACTACTTAAAAAAGATATAACAACGAGGAAGCAAATCTTTAAATAATTTATATGCCTTTCACATAATCTAAATTTTAATATAAAAATCTTCTAAGGCATTTCTACTTACATTTAACATTCAATCTGATAAATGTATTAAAGTTCTAAATCTCATAAAACTCATTCCACATTTTAAATTTCTAAATCATCATAGTTTCACTAATCAAGTATCCAAACTAATCTGACTGATCATGACCTGGCAGTACTAGGATCGGTCAGGCCAAGAAATCACTATACTGATCCTATGCATGCGCAGAGTTGCCCCCAAAGGGCTAAACGTCTAGATTATAAGACCCAAAACCTCTATGTGTGCTTGAACGGGTCCCAAAAACCTCTATAAGTCTACTTTCTGAATGAATTGGGTACTAACTTAGTAAAACATAAAAAAATCAATTTTTTGCTTAGAGTTGTATGGTTATTTTAAAGATAATTTAGGAAATTCGCTTCACTTTTAAATCTCTAAAATATTAAATAGTTTTTTCTAATAAACCAAATAGATAAAATTTGGTAAACTATAAAATATAGTTCATACAAGAATAAAGAAATATAGATTTACTAAACGTAATAAAGCTTTGCTAACATGTATAGAAATATGAATTTATAATTTATAATTCAATTATTGTTAAAAATATATTTTTCCCACTCACAATCTCGAGGATCAACTTGTGTGGCAACCCCTTCCTCGATCGAATTCAGACTCGGACTTACAACCGCAGTCTCACTTAGGGAAAAAGTAAAATAGTAATACACTTGAATAGCACCCAACCACATAATAAGATAGAAACCCCACTTGTAGGAACCTTAGAGAAATAGAATAAAAAAGTTTAATATCTCTTAGATGATATTTCCAAGAGTTATAATAGGCTACAATAATTCACAAATATTTTAAAAGCACCAAATCTAAGGAAAAGTTTCTAAAAATCTAATTTAGGGCAAAAATTGAATAAATGGTTATAAACCAAAATACTCTAATACTCGCTAATTATTCCAATTGAATGATAAATAATTTAATTTCTATCAAAATATAGGAGAAACAAGCCTAATCATGCACAAAAATCTCCTTTCTCTCTCTAGATAAATTTCCACATGTCCATAATTTCTCTCTAATGCATATCTAAAGGTAGAAATAAAAAGACAAAATTATTTTAACAAGAAGCTGGAGGAATTACCTCAAAAAGCCCTCCAAAACCAAGAAAATTTCCACTTGTTTAGCCTAACCCCACCCCTTGTCTTTCTCAGCTACACCTCTCTATTTCTCTTCTTCTTTTTCTTTGCTTTTTTTATAGTTTGTCCCTTATATAAATGAGATAAATTTAAAGAAAATGGACTGGGCTATTCTTAATTTTCAAATGGGCCAAGCCTAATTAAACTAAAAAAAAAAATCCATAGGCCATTTCACAAAAGTTGTTGAATCAAAAAATTAATTTTGGGTTTATAAATATTTAATCGTCAATCTTGATGCCTTTCGACCTATTGGATTTTGGAAAATTAGCTGAATTTTTATGGACTTTAAAGGTGGGATCTTCCATTAGAACCAAAGTTGCCAAGAATTGAGGAAGCTTGGACACTTCATTAGGAAAGGGGCTCCAACATGAATTTATATTTATAGTTACAAAAAGGTTTAGTTGGAATCTAAGGAGAAAGAAAGAACTTGTAGGATTTTAATGACACTCCTTGATTTATATTAGGCATATATCAAGTCATTTTCCTGTAAAAAATTTAGGCATTATTGTTTCAAAATTCGTAATGAGAAAAATAAAACTGCCGTAAAATTAATAACTAGAGTGTGTGGAAAGCGCATAGATATGATTATAGAAACAACAAGTTAAATAAGAAAACATGTGGCCCAGAAACCTAAAGGGGGGAGTGATTTTTATGTTTAGTTGCCTTCAAACTTTTATAACTTCAATTGCCAAATGCATTGGCTATTTATAGAGGAAGTTACATGAGCACCAACCCATTTGCATATTTGAAGATGTGAAACATGTGAAGGACTTATCTCACACTGTGGTCCTTCCATCTCATGACATGTATTAATTAGGTCCACTTCCATGTTGTATCAAAATCAATTAGGTCAATTTCCATCATGTTAAGTATTATTTAGGTCCATGTGAAAATCCATATTATGTTACACTCCCTCTTAGATTTTCACCATTTTAAGATACTATATTTGACTTTACTATGAAAAACCCTAGTGGGAAAAAAAAAACCTTAGTAAAGCAACACAATTATCGAGAGAACTATAAAATGGTGTTGGACATGATTACACTGCCTCATTTAAAAGTGTGTTAGGAAAACCCAGTAGGATAAAACCTAATAGAAGGGAAAAAGAGTAAAGTGCACATGTGTCCTAACTTCATTTGTAGCTAATGGAACAGGTCATGATTTAGAAAAAGAAAGATGTAAAATGAAGTTTAAAGCTCAATTCTTTATAAACAATTCCTCTCTATTACATAATTTCATGCTTATGACTTCAAAACTATATATATACTTTCCAAATAAAGGGTGCGTTTAAATGTATAGAAGAAAACGTGATGTTCAAAGATTTATAGCAGTGTAAAATTTTTTGTGTTGTGCATAGTAGTAAAATTAGTAATCATGGCCAACCACTTGTATTGATATTCACTAGTTAATTTAATCCATTCTTATGGGACTAATTTTTTGGACATTTCTAAATTATGCATTTACAATTTATGAAACTATAAATATTATAATTAATTATGACATTTTCAATAATATAATTAATATTGACATTTGTTAACTAAGCATATAACAACATGAACTATGAGTATTGAGTAACAAAATTTGAATGAATTATTTAAAACTTCAATTAGCTTTTATTTAATTAGTTTATTCTTGTGACTTTATGTTTACTAATTTATTATTATAAATACAACATTTAGACACTCAATTATTAGTTTGAATTAATAGTCAAACATTTTATTAGGTTTATCACTCACCGGTACAACTAGTTGGCCAATGGTAGAAAAGGAGATGTAATTTAAGAAAAAACTAATTTGATTGAGAAAATTTAGAATATAGCTATTAGGTTGAATTTGTTCACTCTTTAATGAGAAAAGAACTTCAATAAAATACATTATTAAATATTCCAACTAAATTTAAAGTGTTATAAACAGGTTTTGATTTTGCTTGAAATAATATCATGCCTTTTTTACTGTTACATTGAAAACGTCTCCAGGCCAGTTCTCCTGTTTACTTGCACACCAGATACTTGAAATTTGATTGAGAGCATTAGTTGGATTTGATTGCATTTTGATCTTTTGATGTGTAATTGGAATTTTTTTTCCACTTCTTCATTATGCCACTTTGTTTATACGAGTCTTTCATGGATTAAGGCGTAAAGCATGAATCATTTATTGTCTCAAAGTTACTGATGCGAAAGCTAAAGAAAAAGATAAATTGAACAAAAATTTAAAATTTGATAAATTGATAATAAAGAGAATTGATTACAAAGGTAGAGTGAACTAACCCTTATATAGTCTAATTAATCCTAATACTTGTAGAACAAGTAAAACTAGAATAAGAAAATAAAATCCTACGAAAACTAAAATATCCTAAAATACTATAACCCTAATTAGACTCAAATAAATTAAAACAATAAATTCTAATATGACTAGGACAACAATTGATTTAATCCTAAAACAAATAAAACTCAAAATAGACAACTAATAATTTTCCTAGAAATAAAATAACCCAAAATTTTCCTACATCAGTTCCCCCCTTCTTGAAAAGAACTCGACCTCGAGTTTCACATATCTGGAGAATGAAATTTGATTTAGATTAGCAAATCAAACATCTCTTGTTATTCTTCTTCAATTTTATTTTGAAAAGATTCAAGCTTGTTATACTTATCAGCGGCTCCATCATTTGATTCGGTATCTGTTGAACTGATGCTTGGATTTCCGCAATTGTATTGAGAAAGTTTGACAGTTGGCATAGGTAAGCGAGCCTCTATCACTTCGTTTTGTCAATAACTTCGTTCAATATTCATGTTCCTCAAATCTCAACTCATCCAATAGCCAAGATATTTCATTGTATTGGTTGTATAAGGGTTGGAAAGCTGCCATAACAACTTCTTCTGCTATAGCCCTAGTTCTTTGATCACTGTCACGAGGACCGTTGCCTACTAAATCATCACGTGCCATGGAAGTCAAGTTATTTTGGCTTTGATATCAAATATGATGTGGAAGCTAAAGAAAAAGATAAATTGAACAAAAATTTAGAATTTGATAAATTGATAATAATGAGAATTGATTACAAAGGTAAAGTGAACAATACCTTAGATAGGCTAATTAATCTTAATACTTATAGAACAAGTAAAACTAGAATAAGAAAATAAAATCCTACGAAAAGTAAAATATCCTAAAATACTAGAATCCTAATTAGACTCAAATATATTAAAAAAGAAATTCTAATATAACTAGGAAAACAATTGATTTAATCCCAAAACAAATAAAACCCAAAACAGCCAATAAATTGCGTTGTTGATGACTGATAAAGATTGCCCATCTTTTTCATGAATTCCCTCAACTATTTTCGAATCTTCTACAAATTTTTCTTCACAACTCTCTTTACCTATTTCTGAATTTTCTATCAAATCTTCTACATAGCTCTTTTCAATTTTAATATAAAAAATCTCTTGTTTTTCTTCAATTTTATTTTCAAAAGATTCAAGCTTGTTGTACTTACTAGTTGCTCCATCATCTGATTCGGTATCTATTGAATAGATACTTGGATTTCCATAATTGTATTGAGAAAGTCTAACCGTTCGCGTAGGTACACGAGCCTCTATCTCTTCGTTTTGCCTATGCTTTCATTTAATCTTCCTCTTCCTTGCAATCCTCAACTCGTCCAATAGTCATGATATTTCGTTGCATTGGTTTATAAGGGTTAGAAAGCCGCCATAACAACTTCTTCTGCTATAGACCTAGTTCTCTGAACACCCTCACAAGAACCATCGCCTACCGAATCATCATGTGCCATGGAAGACAAGTGATTTTGGCTCTGATACTAAATATGATGCGAAGGCTTAAGAAAAAGATAAATTGAACAAAGGTTCAAAATTTGATAAATTGATAATAATGAGAATTGATTACAAAGATAGAGTGAACTAACCCTTATATAAGCTAAGTAATCCTAATACTTGTAGAACAAATAAAACTAGAAAAAGAAAATAAAATCTACGAGAACTAAAATATCTAAAATACTAGAATCCTAATTAGACTAAAATATATTAAAACAAGAAATTCTAATGTGACTAGGAAAATAATTGATTTAATCCTAAAACAAATAAAACTCAAAATAGACAATAAATTACGTTGCTGATGATTGATAAAGGTTGCCCATCTTTTTCATGAATTCGCTCAACTATTTTTGAATCTTCTACAAAATTTTCTTCACAACTCTCCTTGCCTATTTTTGAACTTTCTATCAATTTTTCTACATAGCTATGTTCGCTTTTCATCTTAAAAATCTATTGTTTTTCTTCTTCAATTTTATTTTGAAAAGATTCAAGCTTGTTGTACTTAACAGCGGCTCCATCATCTGATTTGGTATCCGTTGAACCGATGCTTGGATTTTCGTAATTGTATTGAGAAAGTCTGATCGTTGGCGTAGGAACGCAAGCCACTATCTCTTCGTTTCGCCTATGCCTTCGCTCAATCTTCCCGTGCCTTCCAATCCTCAACTCATCCAATAGTTGAGCTATTTTGTTGTATTGGTTATGTAAGGGTTGAAAAGCTGCCATAACAACTTCTTCTGCTATAGCCCTAGTTCTCTGATCACCGTCACGAGAGCCGTTGCCTACCGAATCATCACATGCCATGGAAGACAAGTGATTTTGGGTCTGATACCAAATATGATGTAGAAGCTTAAAAAAAAAAGATAAATTGAACAAAAGTTCAAAATTTGATAAATTGATAATAATGAGAATTGATTACAAAGGTAGAGTGAACTAACCTTTATATAGGCTAATTAATCCTAATACTTGTAGAACAAGTAAAACTAGAATAAGAAAATAAAATCCTACAAAAACTAAAGTAGCCTAAAATACTAGAATCCTAATTAGACTCAAATATATTAAAGCAAGAAATTCTAATATGACTAGGAAAACAATTGATTTAATTCTAAAACAAATAAAACTCAAAACATACAACTAATAATTTCCCTAAAAATAAAATAATCCAAAATTGTCCTATATCAGCTACATTTTCTTTGTGAAAAATTCAAATCTCAAGTGCTAATTACAATATTCAGATGCAAATTTATTCAATGGAGAATTTGCATCATGTAATAGCCTTTCAACATTTATTATAATGGTTAATATCTTTTATTCATTTCTTAATTTGTGAAATTTAAGTTTTAGCTTTCTCACAAATATTTTCAATTCTGTTTAAAAATATTTAAAAAATTAAATTATAGAATGCTGTTGATTATTAAAAATGGTGTCTTTCATCCCCGAAGAAACCAAAAATTGTACCTCTAGTTTGGGACGATTATTGGTTCAGTCTCAATTCCTTCACTTGTTCAGCAGGCCATACGAACTCTCCTTCATCTTCTTTGAATGCTGCTCCACCGAATCAGGGGAGGGGATGGTTACCTAGTAAAGGCACTTGAATGCCAAAGTTAGGTCCCAAATTTGTGATAATAAGCTAGGTTAGTGGGCTAAAAATGAAATTAAGTATGAATATGTAGTAAGTTGAAAGAAGTAAATTCAAGGATCTAGGAGAGCTCTGAGAAAATATGGCTAGATTTTTTCTAATCTATGCTTGGGTGTGTGAGTTGGTCTCTTCATCCTTGTGAATAAGGCTTTCATCCCACTAGAGCACCGACACTATGTCAAAACTCGCTGAGGACTTAAGGGAACATAGAGCAAGCCATGAAGCCCAGTCTAGAGAATGGAGTCCATCCATGTACTAACGTGGGAAATTGAGTGATGGCAGTCTGATTTCTTGCTTCTAGACCTAAACTTCCGTTACTCCTTCAGAGATGGGTTTCGAAGTTAGGTATGAGATTCTACTCACTCGCATGTGAATCCAGCCTCTTCTTAGTTTCGTTGAATTTAATGTTTTTAATGCATTCATCATTATCTATACTTTATCAATCAACTAGATTTTATCTTCTTGGCATATAAGGTGATTGCACACAAAGAAAGGAAAGGAGAAATGAGATTACATATCCTTAAACATGGGGAAAATGGGGAATGGGATTACATCATGTCAAAATGACAAAAACACAAAAATATGCATTCAAATCTAAGCAATCAAAGAAAGCAAAAAGCGTTAAGTAATAGTGATCCCTCATCACCTATTTATGAGTCTATCACTATTCCTTTAAACCGATTCATTTCAACATGGCAATGACAATGTGTTATATCATTATTTGAGCATGACGACAAGTTTTCGTACCACAGCAATCAAAGTGATGGTCCCTCACCAACAAATGCGAGTCTAACATCATATCACATTTCATGTATCAAATCATAAATAAGCCTAATATGAGGCGTACAAATCCTAAGGCATCCATATTCTAAACATATGTTAAGAAAATAAACCCAATCATGCTTTGTAAGCATACAAAACATACTAAGCATACAAAGAAAATCTAGACATGCATACTAAGCAAAACAAAGAAGACAATACAAAGCTGCATGTATACTAAGCAAACAAAACCCTCGGCATGTATATTAAAGGAAAGACCCTCAAGACTTACCTGGATTCTGGCACTACCAAAAGCAAAATCTTGACTTTGAAAGGGCACCCTAGAATAATCCAAAAGGGTGCCTACAACACCGAAGCACTTTCTAAAAGCACAATCCCAAGAGGGAATTAGCCTGACAACCCCAAATCTTCTTGATGTTCTTACTCTTTAGACTCTCTATAAACATTTTTAAGTGTAAGAATCAATAGACCAACTCACATATAGAAGAATAGGTTAGAAAAAATCCAACACATGCTCTAAAAGCTCTCCCAGATCCTTCAACTTACTTCCTATAGCTTATCACATATTCACACTTAAATTTCAGTGTTATTCTTTTAACCCAGCTTATTAACACAAATTTGGGACTTGACTTTGGCATCAGAGTGCCTTTGCAAGTACCCATCCCTTCCTCTAATTTAGTGGAGAAGCATTTGAGGGAGATGAAGGAGAGTTTGTGTGGACTGCTGAACAAGTGAAGGAGTTAAGAGTGAACAACTAATAAATCCAAACTAAAGGTTCAATTTTTTATTCCTTTAGTCCCCATTATCCACAAGCTAGCAATCCATGTTACAACTGAACTGTTTGAAAGTTATAACTTCTGTAGAATCTTGAGATTTCTAGATCTACTCCTTTAGTTTTTTTTTTTTTTACACATTTTGACCAGTCTTTAACGAATAAGGCCAGTACATATTTGTTTATCATTTGCCTATTGAAGTAGTTTGTTTACTTAGCTGCATGCATGAGATTTGGAAAGCTCATTATCAATTTGAATGTTTTTCCAAATTTCTGGAAAGTTGCTTTTCTTGTATGTTTTTCCTATTATTGTTAACTACTTCACTTTTGAAATTGATCTAAAAAAAAGATGATCCAATAGCTAGCCATATTCCTTTTTGAAAATTTGTTCTTTGCTGTAGATAGTAGACAATGGGAGTATATTTCCTATTATCTTTCTCAGCTTGTATTCATTGAAAAGGGAATGGAAAAGATCTTAGAGGCATTCAAGACGTATGACCATGCCCTGTCTAAGGATTCAATGATGGAGCATTTTAGGAACATAGTTAATAAGGTATGTCATGTTATCATGTTCTTCTACAGCCTCATTATTATTGCTTAATGGCATGCTTTGTATTTGCATTGGTTCCAAATAGAGTAAGAAATATGCAAAAATAAAAATCGAAGTGTCTATTAAGGAATTTGAGGAAGTTTAATAAATTCCACACTAAAAAAGGAACAAAAAGTGACTATAGGAAATGCCCAACTCCATCAATACAAGATAGGGAACATGAAAATCTTGTGGTAGACAGCAATACTGAAGACAGAAGTGTAGAGTTTGATACTGTTGAAGGTTGATGAACTTAATTTAAGCCATAGTTTTATAATTTCTTATTATTTTCCACCCTCTCATTGGTTTTCTTTGGTCATTAGTTTGAAGTGTTAAAGTAAATTGCCGAGAAAATTTGATTATTACCACCTTGCATTGTAGTTTCCTTTGATATTACGTAGAACTAAGGTATTTTAGGGAATTTAAAACTTAAAGAGAGAAATATTAGATATTTTCTTTAGGAAAATGGCTCTAGAATTAATGTATATATTCACAGCTTTTTATAAGAAGTTAAGTGGCATAGCTAAATTGTGATTCTTTATGTTGCAAACAGGCAATAGTGTATACTAACAAATCACTCGCACAAAAATCTTATTCATCTATTTGGTGTAAAATTATATGCAAGTAACTCACATTTTTTTCAGTAGAGTAGAAAAAATTTGCCTCTTTTTGCGGAGAATGAATTTTGTTTGGTTTGTCCCTTGTGGAAATATGGAAGTTTCGGATTAAATCTCAGTATACCATTTGTAGTATGCTTATGTTTTGGTAAAGATTTTGTCATTCAAGAAAATAAGCAGAATTCTATAAAGATTTCTAAAATTTATTTACCGTAATTGTCCTCGATTAATTTTCGACAATATGTATTAGAAATAGTGATTTGGTTAATATAAAGTTTGTTTTCCTCTTGTAGTATTCTTTTGTTAAAATTTTTGCGTCTAACCTTTAAAATCTTGTGTATTTTCCAGATAGAGAAGTCAGTGACCCGTCCAGGGAAAGGATGATCGAATCTCTGGATAATGTATCAAAGTCACAACATAATGAATTAAAAGAACATTCTAATACTTGATGCGTTCGGAATTAGCAAGGATACTAGTCACACAAGTAATATAATGATGAGTAAGATATCACTGTTGGGAATATTTATAATAAATTTAAATAATATAATCAAACAACAAGATATAAAGAAATAAGAAAATATAAATTAGATTAATATATTAAATAAATAGAATAAATAAAGAGATATAGTAAGAAATAAGTAGCCTGAGCATTTAGGAGATATGTCGAAGGCATTGTCCTAAAGCCAAAGAGTCCTCCCCTCGTGCGGGTCATATTGGTACTCAAGGGCTCCAATATACAACCTAGTGCTCACAGCCTATCTTCTCGATGAGCACGATCACCAGAAGAAAATAACCTGTCTTCATGTGTCGCAGTTGCCCAAAATCATCAAATACTCAAAATATTTCATGTTCATGTTAGAACCTTTAAGACTCCTTTATATAGTAATCTCGTAACTTAGGTAACTTACAAATTAATTCTTGTAACTCCCAAGCTGTAAGTTCTTAATAAAAGCATGAACGTTACAAATAATAAGTGTCGTAACGTTCATGTTTTTATTATACTTGTAATGTATGAAATTAATCTCAAAATAAATATTGTAACTTATAATGTAAATGTTTATTTTAAACCTTTTATCTCCAACAATCACTCACACGAGGATTGCTTCTAATTAAAATTGTTATTAAAAAGCAACAAGAAAATAAATGGGGAGTTTTTTTTTGAATGGCTAACTAAATGAAATATAAGTGCAAATAAAGAATAACAAAACACAAAATTAAATGAAATGAGAAATAACCAATGAGAAAGACTTGGTCAAAGGGTCATTCTCTACCATTAGACATGGATTTGCAAATCAACCAAAGAATTGTCATTCAATTACAATATTGAAATTATCAACTGTAGATAATAACAAGCTTTTTCACCCAAATTTTTCCTTAATTTGTAGTTAAATAAAACAAACTCTTTATTTAATCTCTATCAATCAAATAACCTAGAAAAAGCTATTTAAAATTAGTTCAATGGAAGCATTACTATAAGAAAGATAGGTTGATCTAACCAATAAGTATACAAGCTTGAATTATTTAACTTAGGTTATATTCTCCAATTGCAATCTCTGACCATAATTTTGCTACTAATGAATAGAAATTCAAGACAATTACGGATCAAGACTTCTAAACTAGTAATAAACAATAATTTGGTTCTAGCTAGCTGGCCAACCAAATAAAATAATCAATTAATCATAAACATTAAATATAGGTGAATACTAGCAACTTTAATTAGAGAATTGTATAATAATTTCTTGTACAATCAACTCACAAAAATCATATCAATGGCTTTAAAATCACCCTCAACCAAATAGAATTTGGTTAAACATGTTTATAAAATCAAACAAAAAATAAATATAATAGAACATTAGAATTTTTAGAAAATGAAAGGATAAGAAAAGGAAACACTTAGCAAATTTCCAAGAAATCTTCTTGATGATGAATCTTCCTAAAATTGTAGCATTTTCCTTTTGATAATCAAGAAATGCAGCCCCTTAAACTGATTCTCCATCTTGTCCCCCTGAAATAAAACCCTAAAATGTGTTTATATAATCTGCTACAATACCTTGCTATACTGTCGTAAACTATAGTGATGTGTAGAAATAGAAATTTGCACTGCTTGCACCATTTTGATAATAACTTCGAGTACATTACTCAGATTTGTGAATTGTAAGTTTATCTAGAAACTAAACTTCCAAAGATTTTCAATGATATATAGCACATTATCTGGTTCATTGTAGATTAGTACAGTTAAATCTAAGAATTTGGCAGCCTGACAAAGTTAAAAATAAGAAATTTACTCCATTTTAGTATAAACTCCTCCAAAACTCTTACAAACATCAATACCACACAAAAACATAAAAATCCGAAGGAATATAACGAAGAAGCATAGAAGAATTGACATAAAAGTAATATATAAAAAGATACCTGTCAAATTCCCCCATACTCATTTTGCTAATCCTCGAGTAACTAAAACGATATGAAAACAAAATTAAATCTAAACAGAAATACAAACAAAATAAAACACACAAATGCTTGGAACTGCGAACAGGCCTCAAACGTTGCATTTAATTATAACTTAAGGAAGACTTAAAAATTATGCACTTGATCATGAATTTCATCTCATAGGTTAGGTTCACTCGACTTCAATTCCTCAAATATGTGTATAAAGTCATTCTCACTTAATCACTTGTAATGTGGATGAGGTTATACATAAAAGTGAATCACGTTTGATGCTGAAGAGGTGTGCGTTAATAAACTCCATAGGCCTGCTTTTCAAGTCACTCTCTACTAATGTAGACAAGCATAACACTAAGGATTAAATAGGGTATTATTAAGCTTGTAATATTTGGCTAAGGTGAACGTATGATAAAGGAGAATAATTTAGCTCAGATCACCCGCAAACATATAAATCATTCAAGACTATGTAGAGCTCAAACCTATAACACAAATTCATTTCAACACACCAAGTACTCCCCACCATATTTACAAACACTTTCTCTTTATTTACACATAAGAAACTGCACCCCTATAATTATTCGTTTCTTTCTTCTTAAGCACACTCAAGGGCATAGCTCTCAATTTTCTCCTTTCTCTCTCTCTCCCTCTCTCTCTCTTCGAAAAAATCAACTATCCCTCCCCCATAGTTAAACAATATATTGTCCTCAATGTTTAAATACATGAAAGATGAAGATAGAATTTCTTCTTCTTTTTTTTTTTTTTTACAAAGAAAATAGAACTTACTTTCATTGCTCATTACACCACCCAATCTCCCTCAACATTACAAAATCATAGCATAGCTCAAAATACAGTCGTCAATGATCTACATGCTCATACGTAAAACATAAACTGTTTATAAAAAATTCATTTTAGGTTAGCAAACATTTTAGTGATTTAACAAAGAAAAAGATTAAATAAGCTCAAAAGGATAATTATGGATCAATTTCATATAAAGGTTGGCTAGGAAGGTTCAAACAGTCCAAAAATGGCATAAAGCATTTCTCTAATGTTATGTAGTCTAGGATTTCGTCTCAAGTGACCATCAAATAGGTTCTAGAACTCATTGAAATCTTATGAAACACTAAAATTACATAAACATTCTCTAAGTAAACAAATAACTCAGTGATTGTTCTATATGCTTAATATTGCTCAAGGAATCAAAAGAAAAGCTAAAAGCAAAAAACAATTCAAGAACACAGATTTATGCATCATTTATCATTTTCCAAAACATAAGAAAACAAAGGTATATGGTATTGTTCGACCTGAGTTACGATTGTATATTGCCATAACCTTAGGACCAATAGTCCGCCAACTTAAAGTTTCTAGCCTATAGCAGTTCAAACACAAGAATCAAAATAGAGTTAGTCATTTTTCAAAATTTTTAACTGTTTGGACCAAATTCAATAAGCAATAAATAAATAAAACAAAAAAGTTAGTTCGAATGGGTCTTAAAAGTTCAAAATTTAGACTCCCTACTTTATCATTCTTGATCTATAGATTCAGAATGAGTATCGAGAAAAATTGAACTTTTTACACAACCACTCTCAAGTATTAGTCTACTAGTTTGTTTGTAAAAAGAAGAACTCAAACAAATACAAAAAAAAAAAAAAGACAAAATGATTCAAACCAAAGACGTGGATTACAGACAAAGCTGCAAATCCAACTTATATACACCTTTTGCCATCTAGTATGGAACAATCTATCCTTACTGTTGCTGGATTAGGCTCAGGGACTACTTCTTGTAGTTTATCAATCAACTCCTCAACAGTTGAAGCATTGATAAGGATTTGCCCTGTCGGTTGTGAAATGAAGTTTTGGTCCACAACTTGATCAAGAAAAGTTAATAAACCATCAAAGAAATTATTTATATTCAACAAACCTTTAGGTTTTCGATGAATATTAAGTTGGGCCTAAGAGATTATTTGAAAGATTCTTCCAAAGTACCAAAACCACCTGGTAAGGCTATGAAGGCATTAGAATTACAAAGCATTCTAGTAATGCATTCATGCATGGATAAGACTCTCAATTCTTCTTGAACTATTTTTATTGTAATGTTTCCTACTATCAAAGGTTTAGGGATAATGCGTAAAACTTAACTTCCTCCTAAGTTTGCAGCTGTTGACATACACCTCATAACCCAAGACTACCCCTTCCATAAACCAAATGAATATGCCTCCCTGTCGGTTCTCTACCAAGATTAATAGTTGTTGCTACAAACTTCCAATCTTTACCAAATTTAAATCCATAAAAAACACATATTTTGAAATCATCGAATTGGTGTTTTCTCTATTTCTAAACGTACCCTAATTATATGTATAAAAATGATGCACGTTCGGTGTTGTGTTCATCTAGGTCAAAAGATGTTATAATAATATATTCAAAATATAAAAAATAGATGAATACATGTAATATGCTCACCTTTAACAAATGGGGATACAATTTCGATGGGGACTGATTGATGCATATTTATTGTCCTGATACCTGAAATATTGAGATATGCTTTTAGTGGGGGTTGACCAATGCGTATTTAATACCCTCACACTTGTCTCCCACTTATGTTTATTTTATGGGTAGTTATGCGGTTTGCCAAAAAAAAATTGGAATTAAAACAAAGTCAACAATCAACAATAACACAAAAATAACAATAATAACAAAGCAAATAAAAAAAATCAACAATAACAACATAAATTTATGTATATAAGTAATTATGATTGTGGATCATATCTCCTTCTACTTTTATGTCCAGTAACGATTTAAACGCCTTTTATGAGTCAGGAATACGCTTCCCATCCAATTTTCTTATAAACTGATAAATATTGTCTTTTTTAGTTAGATTCCCTAGACTATAGTGTTGATGTTCAAATTTGAATTTGTCTAGTAACTTTGATAGTTCTCCTAGCACCTTTTCACAAGAATGCATTTCAAGAGTCAGTAAAATATTATCTAAAAACTCTTTACTCAATCCATCCTTAATGAATCGAAGTTTATCTTCTCTATTTCGGTTACAAAACTTAAATGAATGGTAATGCAG
The DNA here is from genome assembly GCA_013180625.2 of Boswellia sacra. Classification (NCBI taxonomy): domain Eukaryota; kingdom Viridiplantae; phylum Streptophyta; class Magnoliopsida; order Sapindales; family Burseraceae; genus Boswellia; species Boswellia sacra. The sequence continues at coordinate 170,598 of SNVD02004918.1, forward strand.
GTTACAAGTCCACCTAGACATTTATAAGATACTTATAATTGCTTTGCTCTTTGCCTTTTGGCATAAGAGCTTTTCCCTTGACCAGGCATGTACAAATTAAAATTATCTACAGACTAACAAGATAGTCTTACCTTGGATTTGATAAGCTACCGGATATCCATGGGCATATTCATGAGCATCATATCCTAAGTCTAGTAAATCATACTTTATAAATATTTAACAAAGCATTTTGAGAAAGTGAAAGGAAGTATTTGTGAAAGTTTCACAGAATGCAATCAATATCCATTAAACAAAAGAAAAGGAAAGATAATATCGCTGGTAGAGTTTGTTTTTCTCTAAGATATGCACATTTAAATCCTTCGGGGAATGGTTTCAACTCTCGTTTAGCTGCTTTCTCAAGCTTTTGTGCAAATGAACGTAAAGCATGAAATAGTCAACTTAAAGAAAATAAATAAATAAATAAAAACACAATGGCAAACAAAAGTAAAAAAATAAATAACAAGAGAAATGAACCAGACTGCATAAAAAGATAAAACCTAATCTATTATGACAGATAGAGCCTACGAGAGGAATCTCCTCGAGACATAAAGGTTGATCATTAGATACATCATCTTTTCTTTTTTCTTTTTTTATTTTAAAAAATTAGGTTGCTCCCCAATAAGCACTACCTGCCCTCACCCATCAAAATATATCAGCTCATAGAGCGATGCCTCCTTGATGTCTTGCACTGCTAAATTTTCATAGCATAACTTTAACCTATGTCCATTCACCTTGAATATTTTACTGATTTTTATGCTCTTAATCTCCAATGTCCTATAAGAAAAGATATTAGTAACAACAAATGATTCAACTTATCGAGAACGTAACTTACATGGAAATAACTTAGGCGTGAGGGGAATAAAAGGACTTTTGTCCTGTTTCAAAACTCTTTCGAGAACCTTTTTGTCATGGCAAGCCTTAGTTTTCTCTTTGTCAATTTTTGAACTTTCATGGGCATCATTTCTTATCTTCTCCAAGTCTTGCAATTGGAGTTTTCTTTATCCACCAATAGCATCTATCCCCATGTTGCATAGTTTCGCTACTCACCATGCTTTGTGTTCTTGCTCTATCAAAAGATGGCATGGTCTACCGTAGACCAACTTATATAAGACATGCCAATAGGTGTCTTGTATGCAGTCTGATATGCCTATAGTGGATCATCAAGCCCTTAGCTCCAATCCTTTTTATTTGAGTTCACCATCTTTTCAAAAATGGATTTGATTTCCTGATTTGACACCTAAACTTGCTTGTTATTTTGTGGATGATATGCAGTGGATATTTTATAGATGACATTATATTTTATAGATGACATTATACTTCCTTAGCAATGCTTTAAATGACCTGTTGTAAAATTGTGTACTTCTATTGCGAATAATAGCCCTTGGTGTTCCAAACCTTGCAAAAATATTAGATTTCATAAAATTCACAACAATTTTAGAATCATTAGTTCTTGTAGCTTTTGCTTCCACTCATTTTTAAATATAATCAATAGTAAGTCCGATGTTAAGATTATCAAAAGAGTTATCAAAGATAACATTGCTCTTATTCGAATTGTTACAAAATGATGTAGCATTTGAACTTGATGGGAAGTGCAAAGTGGCATTTGAGAAACTAAAAGAACTTTTGATTTTGGCTCCAGTGATCTAACCTCATAATTGGGATCACCCGTTTAAGATCATATGCGATGCAAGTGATTATATTGTGGGTGCCATCTTCGGTCAACGGATCGATAAAATTTCACATGCTACTTATTATGCATCTTAGACTTTGAATGATGTATAATTTAACTATTCCACCATTGAAAAAGAGCTTTTAGCAACTGTTTTTGCTTTAGAAAGATTTCGTTCTTGCTTAAGTGGTAGTAAAGTAATCGTTTACTTTGAACAAGCAACTCTTAAGTACTTGGTGATCAAGAAAGATGCCAAACTGAGACTCATTAGATGGATACTCCTCTTACAAGAATTCAATTTGGAAATGAAAGACAAAAAAAGGTGTGAAAATTTAGTTGTGGACCACTTTAGTCGCCTTATTCAAGATAAGAATGCACTACCATTGCAAGAGAGTTTTCCAAATGAACAACTACTTTCTCTAAGCGCGGCAACCTTTGGTAGGCAGACATAGTCAATTATTTGGTCACTAAGAAGCTACTGGGTGGTTTGATTCGAGCTCAACGAGACAAAATAAAAAATAAGGCCAAGTACTAAATATAGGATGATCAAGTAATAAGAAGGTGCATTTCTCATTATGAATTTAATACAATTTTAACCTTCTATCATTCAAATGTAGGTGGAGGTTATTTTGGACCAAAAACAATCTTCAAAGTTCTTAATTATGGATTCTATTGGCCATTATTGTCCAAAGATGTACATCTCTTTTGCAAGGCTTGTGATCGTTGTTAAAGAACATGGCTACAAATCAAAATGCCACCACTACAAGAATTTTTTTCATATTTGTCACTTCACAATTTTTTTATTTGACAGTTTTTAAATAAAGTGAGAAATTTAACCATGTCTTAAAAGTCAAACCTATCAATTCATCTTATTTGTCACTTTTTGTCTTATTCAATCACATATATATCACATTTTTATAAAAATTTGACAAGTATGTAAAAATATAATTTTTTCTTTTCTCTCTCAAATTTCCCTCTTTCTTTTCATTTTTTCTTTCAAATATGTGAATATAATATTTAAAATTTTAATAAATTTATCTAAATATAATTAAATAATATAATTTTATTTTTAATCTAAAATTAAAAATAATTTTTAAAAATCTTTAAATTAAAGATAACATTATTATATGCATGACAAGAATAAATTTTTAAATATTAAATTTTAGAAAAATGAATTTTTAAATGTGGAAATTTTATGAAATTAATAAAATTATTTTTTAATTTCAAAGTGATGAAAATCACATTATTTAATTGCTTTGATGAAAATTAAGCAATTAAAAATATTAAAAAATTATTTTACAATGATATAACATTTTAAATATGCAAAAAATTATTATAATTTATTTTAAAAATTAAATTAAAACATTTAGTGCTTTAAAAATTATAAAAAATTAGTCTAATGGTGTAAATGAAAAATTTTAAAATATAGGGACTGATCGAGGGATGATTTTAGGGATGATTTTGATAATTTTTTAATAGATATGGATTTCCTATAATTTCACAATTCTATATAAAGCAAATGAAAAACCCTAGCCGTAGTCTCCTTGTTATTACAGAACTCAGCCTCTTCTTATTGCTCAAATCACCATCCAAGTCGCCACCCTCCCCATCGGCCACTTCCTCACCGCATCTTGCCTACCACCCGGTTCAGGATTCCCGGATGTAACTAAAAGAGTTAGGAGGGGAGAAGTAGAGCCCTCTCGACTCTCTCTCTTGAAACTTGATTAAGCTTTATGCTTTTTAACTCGAGAGAGAGAGGAGGGGGGGAGGGAGGTTAGTGGGCAACCAAGTGTGAAAGTCAAAGATGAGTTCCAGTTTGGGTTTGAAGTCGGGTGCGGGGTTGGAGTGGGTTAAGTTTGTGGAATCGGTGCTGGGAGTGTCGCTAGGAGTTTCTATGTCAGATATGATGATCGTGGCGGCAACGAAGTCGTTTGCTCTTGTAATTGGGTTGTTGCTCGTCTTGTGGAGGAAATCAGCGGATTGAAGTAAAGAAGTAAGGTCAGCTATACCGCTTAAGCCGCCTGTGCTCAAGGACGAGGATGAGGACATCGATGTCGACTCCGGCAAGACCAAGTCACCATATCTTATGGTACGCAGACTGGAACTGCGGAGGGCTTTACTAAGGTAAGATTATTATCTATTGCAGTCTCTCTACTTGTAACAATGTTTTTAAGTGGAGGAAGCGGCGAGAATGATTGCTTTGTTTGAATAAATCAACTATTGTGGAATATATATATAAATATATATATATTTTTTCCTTTCTCTATACAAAAGACCTTCCTTATGAAGTCATTGTAGCGATGTTTTCTTGCTTCAGGCTGGTGAGATATTTTCTTCAGCTGAAACCAGGGCTGCAGCTCAGCAAAGAGAACTTCAAGCACGACACATTGGTGATGGACCCATTGACAGTCCATTGTTATTAGAGCAAGTAATGATTTTAGGTGTCTAACTTTTGTTTCCCTAGTTTTAGCTCACATCTTCTGCTATTCCTTTAATAATGCTTATGGAGTTGATTTTCTATAGGAAATGATAACAGATCCATCAAAGCAAGTTAAGTTGGGTTTTGTCAGTGGCCTTTTTCCAAGAGAAAAATCAATGGCTTTTGAGAGGATTTTATTTCGTGCAACCGGGGCAATGTGTTTTTGAAGCAATTGAACACTGTTATTTTGGGGGAACCTCTGGCTTCTGAAGAGAATGATCTTGTTTATCCTAGTGATGAGTTCTGTCGCCAGGCGCTGGTTCCCTCACCTCAGAAGGTCAACTCTTACACTTTCTATGTCTTTCTCCATTTACAGTCTTTGCTTTGCTTTGATTTGCTTTTTTTCTCTCTTTACTGACATTACCTGCTTACTTCTTCTTGGATGTGATCAGTACTTGGAAATGTACAAAAGGTCAATAGAAGATCCAGTTGGTTTCTGGTTCGATATTGCTTCCCAGTTCTGCTGGAAGCAGAAATGGGATGAACAGAAAGTCTGCTCTGAGAATCTAGATGTCAGGAAAGGCAATATCAAAATTGAGGTACTTTTACCTCTTTCCTCTTCTAAAGTTATTTTTTTATCTTTAAAGTATTCTACATGTTGATCAGAATTTCTTTTTAATCTGCATTGACTCAGTGGTTCAAGGGTGGTATCACCAACATCTGCTACAATTGCTTGGACAGAAACATTGAAGCTGGATTGGGAGACAAAATTGCCATTTACTGGGAAGCCAATGAGCCTGGTGTTGATGCCACTCTGACATACTCGGAGATGCTCCACCAAGTTTGCCAGGTCTAATTACTCATTTGTCATATAGTAAATTAATTACTTAGTTAATCAACTCCAAATGGGTTGTTCAAGCCTACAACAATGTGCTTTTTATGTGATCTTCTCTGCAGCTTGCAAATTATTTGAAAGATATTGGTGTTAAAAAGGGCGATGCTGTTGTAATTTACTTGCCCATGCTAATGGAACTCCCTATCACGATGCTTGCATGTGCTCGTATTGGTGCAGTTCATTCGGTAATTCTTAGTTATATTGCTTTTCACCTATGTTCTTGGTCACTTGTTTTGGAATAATAAAAATTAAGTTTTCCATCTCCCCAGGTTGTGTTTGCCGGATTCTCTGCAGAATCCCTTGCACAGAGAATTATGGATTGCAAACCAAAAGTTGTGATTACTTGTAATGCTGTTAAGAGAGGTCCCAAGATCATCCAACTCAAAGACATAGTTGATGCTGCCCTCCTTGACTGTGCCAAAGAAGGAGTTTCTGTGGGTAAGTAAATTAGAAGTAATTGTTTTCTTATTTAAACATGGACAGTATCTTCGTGTTGTCCCTTAAGCTTCACTTACAGGTGAAGGTTACCAAGCCATTCATCTTTTCAGTCAACATTTTTTATGTTGTTAGATGCTAGACCTGCGTATTAACCAGCTTGATCGGACCTGATATTTAGCATGCTTGCTTCCTTTGGTCTCAAATCTACTCGCCTGTCTATCTATCCACTCAAGTCTTTTATAGGCTAATACAATGACCTATCACGAAATTAATCAGTTTGCATCCTTTTCTCTCCAATAATTATCGATTTTCTTTCCTTTTGTGCAGATGTATGCTTGACCTATGAAAACCAATTGGCCTTAAAAAAGGAAGAAACTAAATGGCAGGAAGGAAGAGACATCTGGTGGCAGGTTTGCATAAACCTTATGAGTGCTTGTATTTGTAATATTTCACAATGTATTATATGACATTATTTTTTCAGTTTCTTCATGGAATTCCTTTATGGTAGAGAAAATGGTAATATTTTGATGTTAGCTTCTTATATTACATACTACTGTTATTGGTTGTATAAATATTTGGCTTTGGGTTTCTTAGCAAAGTGTCCATACATTGCCTTTTTTTTGCCAATGTTTGGTTTCAAAGCATCAGAATATGATCTTAATCTTTTAGGTTAATTATTCGTCCTTGCAGCAACAGGAAAAGTTTTGGCTTCAGAGCTTCCAAAGAATGGGAGTGAAAAATGCACTGTCTTGTATCCTGCTTCTGCTAAAGCTAGCAATGGGATTGGTATGTGAAAAATTTCTTGTTGAATCTGCTGCTTTAGCTGGATCTGCCCTTTTTTTCCTGCTGCTAAATTGTTATTTCTTTATCCACAACAAGTTAATCTGATTGGTTAATGCTACAGTGATTGCTTTTACTCTTTTCCCATTACTGTTGTATAATTTGGATGGTTTATGGCTGCAAATATCTAAATTTTCATTCATTACATGATCAATATTATCTGATTATATGCAAACCAAGTTGTAGGTTTTTGTGATATATAAAAACTTCTAGGAGAAGCTTTTGACTTTCAAAGCATCAATAGATGGCCACAAAATATTTTTGATCATGTGGTTTATATGCATTTGTTTTCATCATGTGGTTGAACTTAGAGAGGAAAGCGGAAAGATAGTATGGTTTTTCTGTTCACTGCTTTGTGATCAAATAGCCTGCTTTTAGTTTCAGGTTTCCTGCTACCTTTAGTCATTGTGTAGTCATGGTGCACGTTGTTCCTCATGCTAAATAAATCTGTTTATTATGCCTTAGATCCAAGTTTGTCAGAAGTTAAGCATCATTAGAATTGACTAATCTTGATGCTGCTAATCAACTATTATGTAAATAGCATAATCCACTTTCTTGGCTCTGTCTCTCAGAGTAATAACCATCCCCATATGCAATGTGGTCCTTATAACCATCCAAGTAGCTTAGCGATTATTTTTATTATTAGGCAATTCCAAATGTTTGCTTTGCATTCATCTCTTATTTAATTTATTGATTAACAACTCTAGTAATGTGAGTGCATATGTGCTGATTGTTGTGATTCGCTACAAAATTATAAAAGAAAATTTTCTCACATTAATCTGGTTGGTGTTTCAGTTATAAGCGCAAATAGTGCGCCTGATGGCATTTAAGAAGTGCCAGTGTACATTGTGAAGTTACGAATGATGTGTCAGCCTGTTTCCTCTTCGAATCATTCTGTGAAACAATTATGCACAATTAAAATTGAGAAGAGATAAATTGTGGTAAACCCATCCAAGATGTTGGGGTTGGTTGAGTAATAGATATTAAGTCGGTAGCTTGCCATCATTTTACTTCAGTTACACATTTGATGTATTTTTTCATAAATTTATAATCCAGTTGGGTTTTTTCCCCCCTTGTAATGAAATGTCGTTTCATTTGTATTTTGTTATATTAAATTTCAACCATTGGTTAGGTGCGATAAATGATATTTTGTGGAGATCTCATTCTATTAGTAGTGCTGGTAGTAGACTTAATTATGGCTGATTTGAATTATTCTCAACTTAGTGCAAGCTTAATCATGAGCTGCAGCATAATTTAATCCAACTTCTTTAATTTTATTATGGTTCTTTATTTTATTTTATTGGTTTCCTTGAATGATCCAAATTATAATTATGATCCAAATTGACAGTTTTATTGGTTTCTTTGTAGTTTGCTCTATATATTATGAATTTATTAAAATTTTTAAAATACTTATTATATATATTATGAATTTATTAAAATTTTAAAATATTTATTATATATTAATTTTTTTAAATACTTGGCAGTTAAAAACTTTCAAGTTTTTTTTTAATTTCTAAAACTATTATATTTGGCGGTCTTTTGACCGCCAAGTATATTTTTTTTTTAATTTTTTAACCTATCATACTTGGCGGTCTTTGACCGCCAAGTATAGTTAGATGCATATTCGACACTTTGACCGACCGCCAAATATTGTCAAATTGACTATATTTGGCGGTGCCATTGGTGGCGTTTTTAAGACCGCCAAATATATACATATTTGACGGTCAAAGACCGCCAAATATGGTCATTTTCTTGTAGTGCACAAATCCCCGTGATTATTGTTGAAATTTTTTATGTATAGGACATTGATTTCATGGGACCCTTTCCTTATTTTTTTGGTAAACTTTACATTGTGCTTGCTAGTGCTTATGTTTCAAAATAGGCGGAAGCAAAAGTAACAAGAACTTATGATTGTAAAGTTGTGAATTTTGTAAAATCTAACATTTTTGCAAGATTTCGAACACTAAGGGCCATTATTAGAGATAGAGGTATATATTTTTACAATAGGCATTTAAAACATTGCTAAAAAAGAGCAACATCACATATAAAATATCCACCATATATCATTCATAAAACAATGGGCAAGTTGAGGTATCAAATCGAAAAGTCAAATTCATTCTTTAAAAGATGGTGAACCCGAATAGGGGATTAGAGCTTGCGACTTGATGATTCACTATGAGCATACTAGATTGCATATAAAATACCTATTGACATGTTCCATATAGGTTGGTCAACAGTAAACTATGCCATCTTTCGATACAGCTAGAACACAAAGCATGTGAGCTGTGAAATTATGCAACATGGGGATAGCTGGTGAGCAAAGAAAACTCTAATTGTAAGAACTAAAGGAGTTAAGAAAAGATGCCTATGAGAGTTCGAAAATTTACAACAAGAAAACTATGGCTTTCCATGACAAGATAATCCCTCAGAAGAGTTTTGAAGTGGGACAAAAAGTCATCTTATTCCATTCATGCCTTAAGTTATTTTAGATAAGTTACGTTCTCAATGGGTCGGACTATTTGTTATTACTAATGTCTTTTCTTATGATGCAACGGAGATTATAAGTAAAAAAAAAACTGACAAAATATTCAAAGTGAATGAACATAGGTTAAAACCCTATTATAAAAATTCAGCAATGCAAGATGTTAAAGAGGTATCGCTCTATGAGCTGACATATTTTGATGGGTAAGGCAGGGAACGTCAGGCTGAGGACATTATACCAAGCGCTTACTGGGAGACAACCCAATGTTTTGAAAAAAAAAAAGGAAAAGATAACACATTTAATGATCAATCTTTATGTCTCGAAGAATTCCTCTCATGGGTATAATGATCAGGTTTTGTCTTGCTAGCCGTCTACTTCATTTCCTTTTTTTCTATTTTTGACTTTTGTTTGCTATTTTGTTTTTATTTTATTTTTTTTGTTCAAGTTGACTATTCTGTGCTTAGCATTCATTTGCATAAAAGCTTGAGGAAGCATCCAAATAGGAGTTGAAACCATTACTCGGAGGATTAAAACGTGCATATCTTGGAAAAAAACGAACTCTACCAACATTAATATCTTTTCTTTTTCTTTTCATTGGATATTGATTGCATTCTATCAAACCTTTACAAAAACTTCATTTCACTTTGTCAAAATGCTTTATTAAATATTTATAAAGCACGGTTTACTAGACTTAGGATGTCAATGCTCATGACTATGCCTGCGGATATCCGATGGCTTATCGAAACCAAGGAAAGACTATCTGGTGAGTATATAGATAATTTTACTTCATACATGTTTTGTCTAAGGAAAAGCTCTTACACCAAAAAGCGAAGAGCAAAAGCGATAATAAGTATATTATAAATGTGCTAGATGGACTTGTAACTAACGTTGTCGTTCATTAGGTTTTGTGTCCAAAAATAAAGAAGATGAACTTCAGTCATCAAGGATGGCCTGAGTAAAGGGTCTTCAAATAATATTCTATTTACTTTTGAAATGCAATCTTGCGAAAAATTGCTAGAACTGTCAAAATTGTGGGACAAATTTAAACTTGAACATCAACGCTATAGTCTAGGGAATCTAACTAAAAAAGATCTTGTTTGCCAATTCATAAGAAAACTAGATGGGAAGTATATCCACGTCTTATAGAAGGCGTTTAAGCCATTACTAAACGTAAAACCAGAGGAAGATGTGAGCCGCTATTACAATTACAAGTGGAAGACAAATGTGGTAGTATTAAATACACATTGGTCAACCCTCTTCGAAAGCATATATCAATATTTCAAGTATCAGGGTGATAAATATACGTCGATTAATCCCTACTGAAATTATGTCCCTATTTGTCAAATTTGAGTGCATTATGAGTGTATCCATCCATTCTCCATATTTTGAATGTTATTATTATAACATCTTTTGACCTCGATAAATAAAACACTGAATTTGCATCATTTTCATACTCATAGTTAGGGTATGTTTGGAAATAGAGAAAGCATCAGGCTGACGATTTCAAAATATATGTATTTTATGTATCACAATTTGATAAAGATGTAAAGTTTGTAGTTGCAACTATTAATCTTGGTAGAGTACTAGATGAAAGGCATATTCATTTAGTTTATGGAGGGGGTAGCCTTGGGTTAACGATGAGTGTGTCAATAGCTACAAACTTAGGAGAAAGCCAAGTTTTAGACATTATCCCTAAACCTTTACCAATAGGAAACATCATGGGAAAAATAGTTGTGGAAGAATTGAGAGTCTCATCTATGCATGAACACATTGTTAGAATGCTTTGTAATTTTGATGCCTTTATAGCTTTACCAAGTGTTTTTGGTACCTTGGAAAGAAGTCTTCCAAATAATCTCCTAGGCCTAACCTAATATCCACAAAAAACCCAAAGGTTTGTTGAATGAAAATAATTTCTTAGATGGTTTATTAACTTTTCTTAATCAAGCTATGAAACAGAACTTCATTGCACAGCCGACGCAACAAATCCTCATCAGTGCTTTAATTGCCGAGGAGTTGATTGACAAACTAGAAGAAGTAGTCCATGTCTCTAGTTTGATTCACTTTGTTTTATTTTCTTTCATTTTCTTTCTTTTTATTGTGTTTGTTCGAGTTCTTCTTTTGACTAACAAACTAGTAGACTAATTTTTGAGAGTACTGTATACAAAATTTAATTTTTCTTGAGACGCATTTTAAATCTATTAGATCAAGAATACTAAAGTAGAGAATCTAAATTTTGAACTTTTTGAGACCCATTCAAAGTAACTTTTTTATTTTATTTATTGCTTGTTGAATTTGGTCTGACTTAGCAAGTTAAAAAAATGAAAAATGACTAACTAACTTGTATTCTATTTTGTTTCTTATGTTCAAACTACTACTTTCTTTCATAATAAAGGTATATAGGCTGAAAACCTTAAGTCCACAAACTACTGGTCGTAAGGGTTGTTGTAATATACAATCGTGACTCAGGTTGTGCCATGTACCTTTATTTTCTTGGATTTTGTGGGCGGATCATAAGGCAATGATTTAATTAAAAAAAACTTTTGAAAATTGATAAATGATGCACAAATCTATGTGCTTGATTCGTTTGATGGTTTTTTGCTTTGCTTTGCTTTTGATTCCTAAAATAATATTAAGCAAATTGCTATAATCACTGAGTTATTTATTTACTTAGAGAAGGTTCATGTAATTTAAGCATTTGATAGAATTTTAATGAATTCTAAAACTTGTTTGATAGTCATTTTAGGTGAAATCCTAGACTATATAACATTAGGTAAATTATTTAGGCCATCTTTGGACCGTTTAAGCCTTCTTAACCAACCCTTATATGAAATTGACTCATAGTTACCCATTTAAACTTATTTAAGACTTTTTCTTTGTTAACTCACTAAAATGTTTCCTAATCTAAAATGAATTTTCCAAATAGTTTATCCTTTACCTATGACTATGCAAATCATTTCATGACTGCATTTTGAGATATGTTATGATTTTGGGAAGTTGAGGGAGGTTGGCTAGTGCAATTAGCAATGAAAATGAGTTCCATTTTCTTTGAAAAAGATTCTTTTACCCTTATCCTCCATGTACCTAAACTTTGAGGATTTGGGGATAATGTATTGTTTAGGGGAGGGGTTGGTTTTTCAAAGAGAGAGAAAAAGAGAGAGGAGAGAGAGAGTGGAGAAAATTTAGAGCTATACCCTTGAATGTGCTTAAGAAGAAAGAAACAAATAAGTTTGGGGGTATAGTTTCTTATGTTATGTGTAAATAAAGAGAGAGTGTACTTATAAATAAGTTGGGGGAGTATTTGGTGTGTTGAAATGAATTTGTATTATGGGGTTGAGCTCTACATACTCTCGAATAATTTAAGTGTTTGTGATTATTTGAATCAAATTATTATCTTTTCTCATACCTTCATCCTAATCAAACATTACAAGCTTAATAAAGCCCTATTTGATCCTTAGTCTTGTCCTTATCTATATTAGTGCAGAGTGACTTGAAAAGCAACCTATGGAGTTCATCTATGCACACCTTTTCATTATCAAACATGATTCACTTTTATGCATAAACTCATCCATGTTACAAGTGATTAAGTGAGAATTACTCTACACACACACATTTGAGGAATTGAAGAGGAGCGAAACTAACCTATGAGATGAAATTCAAGATCAAGTGCATAATTTCGAAGTCTTCTTTGAGTTATAATTAAGTGCAATGTTTTAGGCCTATTTACAATTCGAAGCATTTGTGTTTTTGGTTTTATTTTTGTTTCTATTTAGATTTAATTTTGTTTTCATTTTGTTTTAGTTGCTCGAATACTAAGAAAGTCTAAATGTGGAGAAATTTGATATGTGTTAATTTATATATTACTTTTATGTTAATTATTCTATACATCTTTGTTATATTCCTCGGTATTTTTATGTTTTTGTGTAGTTTGAATGTTTGTAAGAGTTTTGGCGGAGTTTACACTAAAATGGAGTAAAGCTTCTCATTTTCACCTCTGTCAGGTAACCAATTTCTTGGATTTAACTATGCTGATCTACAATGAACCAGATAATGTGCTATATACCGTTGGAAAGTTCTAGAAGTATAGTTTCTAGATAAATTTATAGTTCATAAATTCGAATGGTATACCAAAAATTATGATCAAAATGACACGAATATGCAGAGTCATGATTTTGTAGATCACTGTAGCAAATTATTATTCGAGGTGCTGTAACAGACTATATAAACACATTTTAGGATTTTATTTTGTGGGATAAGGTGGAGAATGAGTTTAGAGGGTTGCCTCTCTTCATTTCTTACCTCTTATGGAGATTTTGAAGGAGAGAAAAAGCTTGAATCAAAACGGAAATGCTCCAATATTAGAAAGATTCATTATCAAGAAGATTTCATGGATTCTACTAAGTGTTTCCTTCTCTTTTCCTTTTATTTTCTGGAAACTCTCATACTATATTTTATTTATTTTGTGTTTGATTTTATAATCAAATGTAACTAAATTCTATTTGGTTGAAGGTGATTTCAAAGCCCTCGATATGATTTTTGTGAGTTGATAGTATAAGAAATTGTTCTTTAATTCTCGAATTGAAGCCGCTTGTTTCTCCCATATTTAATGTTTATGGTTAATTACTTGTTTTATTTGGGTGGACAATTAAATAAAACTGATTATTGTTTATTGCTAGTTTAGAAGTCCTGATCCATAATTGTCTTGAAATTCTATTCATTAGTAGCAAAATTGTGGTCAGAGATTGCGATTGGAGAATATAGCCTAAGTTAAATAATCCGAGCTTGTGTATTTATTGCTTAGATTAACCTATCTTTCTTATAGTAATGCTTCCATTTAATTAAATTTAAAGAGCTTATTATAAGTTGTTTGATGATTAGAGATTAAATAAAAAGCTTATTTTATTTAACAATAAGGTAAGGAAAAACTAGGGTAACAAAGCTTGTTATCTACAGTTGATAATTTCAATGTTATAATTGGATGATGATTCTATCGTTGATTTGTAAATCCCTGTCCACTGATAGAGAATGACCCCTTGACCAAGTCTTTCTCATTGGTTATTTCTCATTTCATTTAATTTGATATTTTGTTATTCTTTATTTACATTTATATTTCATTTAGTTAATCATTCAATAAAATTTCCCATTTATTTCATCATAAGAACAATATCTTACTCATTATTATATTACTTGTGCAACTAGTATGCCTAAATTTTGAACGCATCAAGCTTTTTAGGGGTAATTGACTTTTCAGAGAGAGAGAGAAAGAGAAAGTGAGAGAGAGAGAGAGAGAGAGAGAGAGTTAAGAGCTATGCCATTGAGCATGCTTAAGAAAAAAAGAAACGAGTAAGTTTAGGGATGTAGTTTCTTATGTTATGTGTAAATAAAGAGAAAGTGCTTTTAAATAAGTTAATGGAGTATTTGGTGTGCTGAAATGAATGTGTTATTGGGTTGAACTCTATACAATCTTGAATGATTTATGTTTTTGTAGGTGATTCAAGGTAAATTATTATCCTTTATCATACATTTATCCTAGCCAAACGTTACATGCTTAATAAAGCTCTATTTGAACCTTAGTGTTATGCTTGTCTATATTATTAGTGCAGAGTGACATGAAAAGTAGGCTTATGGAGTTTATTTATGTATAACTCTTCATTATCAAACGTGATTTGCTTTCATGCATAATCTCACGAGTTAAGAACAATTAAGCTAGACTAACTTTGCACACACAAATATTTGAGGAATTGAAATAAAGAGCGAAACTTACCTACGAGATAAAATTCATGATCAAGTGTATAATTTTGAAGCCTTCCTTGAGTTATAATTAAGTGTGATCTTTGAGGCCTATTCACAGTTTGAAGCATTTGTGTGTTTTATTTGTTTTCTTTGTATTTCTGTTTAGATTTAGTCTTGTTTTCATATTGTTTTAGTTGCGCGAGTACTAGCAAAGTCTAAGTATGGGAGAATTTGGTAGGTGTCTATTTATATATTACTTTACTGTCAATTCTTCTATGTTTCTTTGCTATATTCCTTAGTATTTTTTTTTTTATTTTTGTGTGGTTTCAATGTTTGTAGGAGTTTTGGAGGAGTTTTGGAGGAGTTTACATTAAAATGGAGTAAAACAATTCATTTTCACCTATCATTACATCAAAACCACACAAAAACATAAAAATATCAAGGAATATAGCTAAGAAGTATAAAAGAATTGACATAAAAGTAATATATAAATAAACACTTATCAATACTTTCAGTGAGGTGATAGAATCAAAACCAAGCAATATCGAAGTTTAATCTCCGATAAGGCAATAACTAACATAAAAGCAATAATGGCATATTTTTGAATCTCCGATAGATCTCATATTTTTTATTTCTACTAATTGTATCTATGTGCTATTACTATAAGTCTGATTCATTTACAATGGCATCCAAATCAAGAGCAAAGAAAAGCAACATAAAAGATGTAAAAGGCAATATTTCTGCACCAAGTAGAAGAAATGCCAAGTCAAAACAAAGATAGAACTCTCCCAAGTTTGTTTTCTCTCTTCTTCTTTGTGTATATATTTGAGTATACCAGTGTAAGAATTAAGTTTATACTTTTAGGTCATGACAATTGTAAAAGAATCATACATGCATAATATACATTAAAAAAATTCAATAATAACATTGATATAATTGTTAAAATATATTAAAATGGCCATGTTTGGAAGTCCATTTTGAAAGCAACAAGACTTTTCTTCGTGATCTAGTCAAGTTCAATATAAGTAGACAAAACTTTCCTCCACTTCAAGATAACTAGTCTTTCTGTCAATTTGAACTCATCTTACTCAACATGCTCAACAAATCTTGCCAGTAGAGACATCAATTTTTACTCAATAAGCTAAGTAATAATTTGTCGAGTTAATATCACAAACCACTCCTATGTTTGGACTTAATTATATTTAGAGTCATCATTTATAATTTTTGTCATAAACTACCCCTAACATTTGAAAAAAAATCACGGACCACCCTGCCGTTAATTTGACCGTTAGATAATGTCATATTTCTGTCCAAAACTATTGCAATTACCAAAATACCCTTCAAAAGAATTTGAAAAAAGGGTTAATATCACAGACCACCCCTATATTTGGCTTAATTCAACCAAAGTTATCATTTGTAATTTTTGTCATAGATTACCCCTAGCTTTTAAAAAAAATCACGAACCACCCTTTTATTAATTTGAGTAAAACTCGTAATCTTGGACCTCTTTCGCTGAAATGTCTTCATTTTCACTCATGAAAAAAAAAAGTATTTTTTACTAAAAAATATTTCAAATACTCTTAGTTCAATTTTCAAGTAAAGGACACATAATGCAGAAGAAATCCAGATAAAAAATATTAAAAAAATACTTTTATTTTGAAAATCCTAGAAACACATAATGGTGGTTAGTTGCTCTGCTATGGGGCAGTGAAAAGCTTTTTTTTTTTTTCACTTAATATGTGTTTATATGAAGTGATATTTATTTTTACTTTGTATGTATTTACATAAACTGCAAGAGTTTTGGATGAAAATCTGACGTCATCTTATAGTCAAACTAACAGAAGTGTGATTCATAATTATTTTTTCAAAAGTTAGGGGTAGGCAATGACAAAAATTGCAAACATTGGCTTTAGGCGTGATTAAGGCAAAACATAGGGGTGGTCTATGATATTAACCCATTTATATATGTTGACTCCCACTTTACATGTTGACTTTTTCTGTTATTTTACTATTTTAAACCTGCTATTTTTTCTTATTTACGAACATCTAACGAAGTTTTTAACAGAAGGGTGGTCCATGTAGCTCGTGACAAAAACTGCAAACGATGACTCTGGGTATAATTAAGCCCAAACATAGGGGTGATTTGTGATATTAACCCATAATTTGTCATGCATGTTGAGCAACTTACAATACATACTTCTTGAAGTCTATTGAAGAGTATTTTTGTTTGAATACCTCGAACTTGACTAAACAAATAAAACATATTTAGAACTTGTTATTTTTCAAATAAAGTTAGGAATTTTTAATCCTTTACTACTCACAAGAAAAAAAAATATCTATTACATATTTAGGGGCTGATTGTTTTTTTATCTAGTCTGAATTTAACTTATTCTCAGATTTCAGATCTTTTCATAAAGATTATTTTTTTTTTTTTTACTTAAGACTCAATCTAAGACATACTTATCTGAATCAAAAAAGCTAAAAATTTTAGCTTTTATCTAAATGCAAATGTCTAAATCATTTATTAATCTTTTAATTCTCTTAAATGCCCTTATACAAATGTATTTATGAGTAATTTGTGCAAAGCCTAATATTTTATTTTTGGAACATTATTATTTATTTCTCATTTTATATTATAATTCTATATTTTTTAAAATTATTTTATAATCATTTAGCTAGGGTTGGCAATGGGACAGGATGGGTCCGAGGTAGCAAGTTCCTATCCCCACCTTGTTGAACTTTTTTTTCCCTCGCCCCACCCCATTGCCTTGGTGCAGAGCGGGGCGGGGCAACATTTGAGAAAGGTCCAGACTCGCCCCTTCCAATTTAAATTTTATTAAATTTTTTAATCTAAAATATAAATATATTTATAACCAATTTAAAAACTATAAAAAAATTATATTCAATCTACTCCATTCCAAAAAAAAAACATCTATAAATTTTAAAAATAACAATAAATATAATTTATACTTAACCTAAAATAAAATACATACACATATGATATATATCTGAAAATGTTTCATAATCAAATCTAATTATCCAATAATCACTAAAACTCAAAAGAAATAAAGTTTATTTATATTAGATTAAAAAAATTCATTAATCATAAAATTTGTATAAGTTTTCATTATATCGCGTTGAGCAAGCTAAATAGTGATTGTAATTAAATTCAAAAGAAATAAAATTAATTTTTATTAGAAAAAGAAATCCATTACTCATAAGTTTTATATAAGTTTTCATTTATGTTGACATTGTCCAAACTAAACGGTGATTGTACAAAATAATAATAATAATGATCATTAATTACCATTTGACTTTATTAGTAATAATTTTACATACTCTATTGGCAATAATGTTAAAAGTATAATATTGCTTATAAGCTAATTAATTGACAAGTTTTCAAATAACTGATAATAAAATTAAATAATTTTACAATAGCATGTTGATTTAATTTCAATCTAATGACAATAATATGATTGACATATACCAATTGATTAACATTACATATACACATGCATACATGCATACATTCATACATATATACATCCATACATACATCCATACATGCATACATGAAATATCAATAATTCAATTAATTAATTTAAATTACAAAAAATCATATGGTTAAGGTTATAAGATTGTTTTTACCATATTTCTATTTACATATTTAGAAAATAATATATTGATTATATTAGAGGTATATATTCTGTAAACAATCTTGTTAATATTGCAATAATTTAATTAGTACTTAATAATCTCTATCAAGATAGCATATATTATACAAATTTAATTACTATAAAATACAAATATTTTATTTTGTCATTTACATCATGACTAAATTAATATTAATATTCTAAAAGATTCATAATTATTAATTAAAATGTGACTTTTATCAAAATTTTTGTATTATTTGTCAAATTATCAAGAATTAACATATGTGAGAAGTTTAACAAATATAACCTTAAAATTGAAACAATCCCAAAATTTCAAAACTTTATAAAGACACCTCTATACCCCTATATTCTACAAGGTTGGGCGGGGCAACTGGTCCAAGGGGCTGGACCCGAACCCAGACCAGCCCTGGCCGAGGTAGCATATTTTGCCCAAGACTTGCCCCTAACTAGCTTTGGGGTGGGGCAAGCATTTTTGCGGGGCACAACGAGACCTCGGACCCAACAGTTCAAATTGCCATCCCTACATTTATCTTATTTATTATAACAAATTCTTTAAAAAAAATAACATATTTCTCAATTATACATATTATTTTCACTTGTGATTTTATTTTACATAGTGAAATTATTTGCATACTAAAATTTGTTAATATATATATATATATATATATATATATATATAAATATTGATATATGTGTAAAACCATTAGTTTTCAGACATTTTAATTCACATGTTGAAATAAAAAAATAAACATATCATTCATATTTTTATATTCATACTTATTCAGATTTCAATTTAATTTTAACCTATTCAGATTTTAGACAAAAAAAATAATCGCCCTTTTTAGTCTAATAAATGAAATGAAAGTAACCTTTATTAGTTTAACATAAATCAAATAAAGAATGAAAACATAGGAAACAATTAATATGAACGCATATATAGAAATACACTTAACTATGTTAACAATTAAAGCTACGTTAAAATATAATGTAAGAGTAAAAAGCGGGTTACCATTTGCTCAAACGGGGAAGTATGGAGTCCAGATACACATGAGGTCAAGTTGAAGGAGAAAACCTGCTAGACAAGTTAGCACCCCCATCGTTATAATAAGCCAAAACTGCGTAAATGGACTGCAGAATTGTGACACAACGTGCTATTATCGCTCCAATCAAAGCAATCACACTCCAGGGCCTTCCAAAATATTTGTTTTGGAGTTGATCTATCCAGGCATTGTAAGTTTTGTTGCAGTAATCACTGACTTGTTTCATGATACCATAATAGTTGTCTCCAAAAGGTCCAGACATGTCATGATCAGTCCATATCTCCTTGAAGAGTTTAACTACCTCTTCATCGCTGACATTGTAATTAAGGAGTATTATGTTGTTGCGCAGCTCTTTCACATCTTCAACTCCAACTATGTGTGAAGCAAGGAAGTAAATATAGGCAGAAACCTCAAACTTGGTTGGAGAATTTAGAAAATATTCATAAACTACCAAGTTTAACAACTTGAATGCTGTTAATTTGTTATCACGGATGGAGGGAAGCTTTAATGTTCCGACACTGAAACTAATGTCAGTCAAATAACATTTACCACTAGACTTAACCCCTGCTTCTTTAAGCTCCGCAGCATTGGTATAAGCGGGTTTATTGAAATTTTGACAAGACAGTAGAATATGAAGAAGCACAAGAAGGTCCAACAGAATACCGAATATCATACCAAAGGCACTTCTCAAGCATCCACATTATGAAGCTGGATTTTTTATGAGCAGATTGGATTAAGCCTCTCCGCATTAGGTCAAGTAGATGAGGGGGGGTCTGCTAGTGGTAGCTGCAGCTCATGTTTTACTCCACTGTATGCCGCAACATTGATGCACTTTTCGATTGAGATCTCCAAAATCTCACTATTTTCACTTGAGTTTATTAAAAACTTCAGACCTTTATAGGGAAGTTGGTTCTCCAACAATAACAAATCCATTGTAAATTTGAGGAGTGCGATCTGTTACAAGTTCCAAACCCTTTAACTTAAAAATTTTCAGTTTCTTAGACATCTTAGCACCTGATGTCTGTTTGAGAGGATATATGAAATGCAGCGCACTACATCCATCTATAAGAAAGATCCAATCAAGTTCTTCATCATCGTAGCATTGTGTTGCATCTGACTCACAACATCTTCTCAAATTCTCTATCTGCATTATAGTTTGGACACAGAGATCTTCCTTTTTAATGCCATGTTCTTTTATGAAAATGGCAGCTATCTAAGCTTCATCTCTTGTGTGACTTTGAGATTCTTATTTTCACGGTTGTAAGGACCTATTGAAATCAGCCTTGCTTCAAATTATGTCCTAAAATTATGAATGTTGCGCATCAAATCTGGAACCTTCGGTATGCTTGGCTCGATAGTCGGCTCTTCATCACCTACCTTCTCAGCTATTAACAAATTACCCAAAGATTTCAGAATCTCCTTTACTTTATCACTCAACTCCTTGCGCTTCTCAAGAATTTGGTCACTTCCTTCGCTTGTTTCACTACATTCTTCGTTGCTACCAATCTGTCCTGTTGTTCCCTCCTCCATGGAGACCATGCAACGATCATCTCCAGACATTCTATAATCTGCTTATTCAAAGTAATTGGTTGGTTGTATGTATACCATGTTAGGTCCCCTGAAAAAAAAACATTAACAATTATTTTTAAATTGTATAACAATTTATTTAAAAACTGAACTTCTTCTGAATCAAAATGATCTGAACTGGGTTTCAAATTTTAATTAAATATCCAAAATTTTTAAATTTTATTATTTTTTTGTTGATATTTTATCTTTAAGATTAATAAAATAAAATAAATATTTAATATATGAAAGGCAAATCTGGCTATCTGAAATCTAACAATTAGCTGCTTGACATGTAAGATCCATAAGGCTCTGTTCTTTCTTGTTTCCAAATCCTGTTTTCTGTGCTGCACATTTTCCAATGCAATTTATATTAAATCACAACCACATATTCTTTTCAAAATTCAAAATAATTCAAAATCAACCACATATTCCTCGGATCATTTTAAAAATAAAAACATATGAAACAAAAAAGAACTAACCCTAAAGGACCAATATCATGCATAACTCTAAGCAAGTAATCAATAAAAGAACAATTAATCGGCCAAAAATGGAAACGAGGAACGATGACTAAATATCATGGAGTACACCTGACCTGACAGCGAAACAAAACCCAATTACCACTCCCCACTTTTTGAATTCTTCAAAGAACAGGCAAAATTTATTTCAAAAGAATTCTAATGCGACAAACATTCACTTAAAACTAACAAAAACTAGAGCTTCAAAGTGATAGATCTGAACCTGTTAGCGAGCTCAACCACAAGATAGCCCGCGGCAAGTGGAGATGTAAGCCAACTGGTTTTGTCAAAGACCACAGCAGCGCCGGCAACCCAAGAGAAAAAACAACCAAATGGCTAACATTTCTACGAAGAAACAGAGCGGGCTCAACCCGATCACATTCGGCTTTACATTTCGACATTCAATAACACCCAAAAAGTCAGTCTTGTTACCTTACGATCCCATATTTTTAAATTTAATGGGATCAGTCAATATTGCTTTGGTCCCATATTTTGTGAGCCGAAAAAATAATTATAAGATATTTATTTTTTTAATAAAAGGTTTAAGTAACCAAGTTTTTTTTTTTTAATAAAGATACCATATCTTGCCGAAATTAAAATTGAACTAAAATAAAAAAGTGAAATTTGTATCTTAAATATCTTTATTTTTTATAGTAAATAGCATTAAATAAAATCAAGTTTTTCTATTTTCAAGGTTATAAAAATGTTTTCAAAATTTTAAAGATATTTAAATTACAATTAATGTGTTACATTAAAGAATACAGATGCCATAATATAAATTGAAACTTTAAGCATTACATATATATATGTATCTATCTATCTATCTATCTATCTATCTATAATGGAGTATATTTTTGAATTAATTTTAAAAGGATTAATTACCATCACACTACCTATTTAACAAAAAAAAAAATAAGGGGATAAATACATATCCATAGGCACGCTCGGTTTTTAGAGAATATCGCTTTTGCCCTTAAGGTTTTATTTCATAACATTTGACACCCAGTTTCAAGTCGGTGGTAGAAAATCTTGTTGAACCCCAAAATCTTGTGTAAACTCATATTTAACCCTACGTTGTCCTATTAAAAAAAAATAATATATAATAATGAGGAATGAGCTTTGAAGTAAAAAGACAACACTCGTTTTCATGATATAACAAAAGACAATGACACCCTGACTTGCTTCCACTAAAGTCAACGGAAGGAATCGTTTCATTGGACCTCTAATCAATTGGAGGGAAACGGTATCGCTCTTGTGCTCGAATGGAAGGAAATGTCTCACTATCT
This sequence comes from Boswellia sacra, assembly GCA_013180625.2. Taxonomy (NCBI): domain Eukaryota; kingdom Viridiplantae; phylum Streptophyta; class Magnoliopsida; order Sapindales; family Burseraceae; genus Boswellia; species Boswellia sacra. The sequence goes on from SNVD02004918.1 coordinate 193,191, forward strand.
TTTGCACTGAAAGGAAGCCTCGCCTTGTAGCTTGAGGACCCAATCGATGCCTCCCTCGAGGTGATATTACAAAGCACCACGTTGTGATCTTTCTACGGTGAGTTTGGAAATGATTTCTGATCTCTGATGGAGAGAATGACGATAAAAGCCATAACACACCTATTTAGGAGGGGAATGTAGGAGCAGAATATATATATATATATATATATATATATAATTAGAAAATTATATAGAAGAACTAGAATTAGGAGGATAAATTGCCTCCTAATACCACTGAATTCGACCTCTAAAGCAATTTATCGGCATAAGTCTAATTCTTCAATATAATTTTTTAATTCTATGGCTTTGGTTTCAATAGAGTTCAATAAATTGAAAAATCTATTATATTCTTTATTTAATTTGGGTTTTCGTTAAAAATATTTGTCTTTTTGTAAATAATTGACATTTAGATAATTTTCAATTTCAGCAGTTGGAAGTTTATTCTTAAACTTATCAAAAAGTTGTTTTTGATTATCTCTTAAGACTACCTTTGGTTTTAATTTCTTAAATCTAGTCCTTGCTTTTCTTTTTTAGGGTCAGCTAATCTACATCCTACAAACCCTAATGGTAATTCACTATTCATATAAATTTATTCCCCAAAAACAAGAATCTTTAGGTTAAAATAGGTGTAATTGATAGATATAGAGATTATAGTTGTAATGGATAGCTATAGGAATTATGTAAAAGTTTCTACTTTTCCATAGGTATTGATAATTGGTTGTCGTTTTTCTATCTTTAAATTTTCTTTTGTTATTTTTATTTGTTCTTTTGTCTAATTACGAGCTACTTTATCACAATTGGCAATTGCTTGGTATGCTAATCTGTTTTCTAATTCTTTTAAAGTGTTTTCTAATTCTAAGCCTTTATGATCAACAATTCGAAATTCAATTACGCTATTTTGTTTAAATTGTCTATAAATGTCCTACATAAGATAAAATTCTAACAATTAGAGATTAAGGAGCAGTTTGTTTTCTTCCACTTATCACTTAACATTTAAATATTTAGATTTCAATCTTAAAATTTTTGGTTATTTTTCCATTTAGCACTTATTTTAAGTGATAAATCACTTAATTGAAAAATTAAAAATTTATCACTTCTTCTAATCACTATTGTCTAAATGAGGTGTTAAAAATTTTATTCCATAAATATCCCTATATATTAAAATAATATAAATTTTATCAAATTTTTATTCATGAATGTTATTTTAATTTATTAAAAGTACAATTTTCAATATATTTGTGATTGTTTTAGTATTTATTGTCAAATTGTCATATTATTTATTACTATATTTATAATTATCATATTAAAAATATGATAAATATTTTTTATAATTGGTAAACTTTCATTTATTTCTATTAATATTTCAAATTAATTAGCTAATAATATGTTGAACAATAACTATTGAAAAATTTGATATCATTATAAATAGTAAGTTTTAAAATAGACACTATATTTGATAGAATTTTATTATATATTATAGGGATAATTTTATTGAAACTTCAAAATTTATTTATTAGATTGCTAAGGACATTTTATTTTATTTAATAATATAAATTTAAAAAAAAATAATATTTAATATTGTCAGTTAAAAGATCATATTAGTTTTTTTTTCTTTTTAAGTTTATGAAATAGAAAGCACTTTAATTAATAGAATTAATTTTTTATGATTCAAAATATGGTCCTCAAAATGTAATGGATAAAATAATACTCTTACAATTTTTTTTATACAAATTGATATATCTTAAACTTGATCTAATTGGAGGAATGAATATTAAAAATTTATAATATTAATGATATAGCAGATATACAACAATATCATATGAGTTTATATAATATAATATTAACTATTTAAATGAAAAAGAATTTTTATTTTATTTTTTAAAGGCTGTAAGAAATATAATATTAATTATTTAAATGAGAAGGAATTTTGATTTAATTTTATTAACTATTTAATTTTTAAAGGATTATATAAATATAAATATAAACATTTTTACATTTTAACAAGGATAAAAAAAGTTATCATTAAAAGTAAAATATTCTCTTACCACTTTTTTTAATGGTATCTAATAAAGCAAACAAATATCCTATTAAGTGGTGTAAATTAAGTTTTAAAAAGTGTTTAGATCTAAAAAGTGTTAAGTGAGTGAAACAAACACTACGTAAGTTCAAATTCTAGATATGATATGACTTGTTTTATTGTATTAAGCATTTCTAATTTTTGTAAATACCACTGATTATTTTCAGGATGACTATCTAAATATCTTTTAAATTCTTTATCATGCAAAGAGGTTATTGCGTCTGTAAATTCTTTGATTTGAAATTGATGTATTTTGAACTAGTTCTAAAATCTTTTAAGACTTGACATTTAATACTGTTGTCTACATCAGAAGTTGAATTCATAAGAAGAAAATAAATAAAATGACTCAGATATAAAAAGTGGGGTGGTGGTTACTAGGCTTGAGTTTTATCCAAAAGGTTTAAAGATTTTAAAAATATTTTAAAATAAATTCAAAAAACTATAAAATATTTTAAAATAAATTCAAAAAACTATCTATTTTACCATTATTCCATCAGAGTTTTTCCAGAAAAGAAGAATGCATGTTCAAACCCATGTATTTCAGCAAACAACAACAAATATTTTAAAGCAAATTTTTATAAGTTATTTTTTAAAATTATTTCCTCATTTTCATAATTTCAAAATTAATTATAATATCAATTTAATAAATCAAGTTTAACTTTTAGATTTAATAAATTAATTCTTAATTAAAAAACACTTAGAAACAAAAAAAAAATCTATGAGAATTGAGTTATTTATATAGGAACTATTTTTTTTCAATAAAAAGTATATCCACTGAACTTTTAAAAAAAATATTTTATATTTATTAGATTTTTAGTTAAATTAAATTTGATCTACTTTATTTGGATAATTATATAAATTACGTACTTAAAAATTTGAACATCAATCAATTAGAAATTAAATTGTTTTAATATACAAATGATGAGTGTGTTTAGAAGGAGGGGTGTGAAAATCAATTTAGTTAGTGCAAATAATCCTACCCCATTTTTAATTATAAATTTTTATGAGTAATAAAATTACTTAAGAACCAATCAAATTAATCGCCCTAATTTGTTTATAATACTTTTTTTACACCTATATTCAAACCCTTATTTGGAATTATTTCAAATTTTTATCAAATATAAAATTGATTCAATCCGATGTCAAAAATTCATTGAATTCGTAAAAACAAACACATCTCGATATTTTAAAGTTTTATTTGAAATCAATAGTGATAAAACAAAACCCTGAGATGTTAACGTAGGAAAAAAATTGAAAAAAACTATAACAAAAAGAGAGGACTTCCATCTAATTTCCTAAGCAAACAACCCAAAAAAAAAAAAAAAGAAAAAAGAAAAGAAAGGCTACTTTTGCTTTTTTCTTTGTTGAGAGTGATTTTATTGATTGATCGACCCACAATAATTTTCTTCTAGGTTATCTTTCCTTTCGATTCACTGAATTAGTAATACATGTAAGTTTCATACATGAAACTTAGAACACTAAAATGACAATGAACTATAGTAAATGTTATGCAAAAATCCACAAGTGCATAGAATCATAACAAGTAATAAAGTGATAAGAAGAGTATCGTTCCCTCGAGGACTGCGTTACTAACTACCAAATCGTCTCTAACTCTAATTTTATTTGAACAATGAAAATTAAATGGCAATTTAAATCAACTAAATAAACTAATTAACTAAACTAAAATTAAGCAAATAAATAAGAATGAATAACACTAAACTTAAAGTAATAAAAATCTAATAAACAAATATCTAAGGTATTAAACTTCACCTAAATTATCCACTCTAATATTTCAATTCAATAAAATCAATGTTTATCCACTTGTTGCCAACCAAATTCACTAATATATTTGTTGTTCTTTCTCAAGTAACAATAATGTATAATTTTAGGGAGAATAATATCTTTGTCTCATCTAACTGCCTAAAAATACCAATTAAACATAAGAAATTGCATACAGTTGCACAAATCATAATCATATCTCTATCTCATGTCAATTTATGCAAATTAATTGAGGACTAATAAAAATCAACTTCTCAGTCCAATTTATACCTCAAATCATGTAAAAGTTGCATAGGCTTTTGCAAGCATTAAGCATATAAATAATTTACTCAACAAAGATTGAATAAACATCAATATATTGAAGTAAAAATAAGTAGAGTATCCTACCCCTTGAAAAGAAAACTAGTCCATAATGAATGAAAACGAAACACAAACCATAGTTATAGACATAAAAAAAAAAACAAGGAGAAAAGAAAGAAAAAGTAGAAGTTGATGAAGAAATCATGCTTCCAGCCATCCTCCTAGGCCTCCTTGGCCCTTTGAAACTCCCAAACACATTCGATGAAGTCCTATTTATAGGTGTAGGGTTTAGGACTCCAAAATAGGAGAAAATTGTTATTTCAAGTCATCGTTGCATAGCGACGCATCCTTATTTGCACAAGAGGGCAAGGTCTCTGACTTGCGTGCTCTGTTTTAGCTCTTCAAAATTCTACTTTGCACTACCTTCACTCTTTTGACCATAACTTTCAGCACACAACTCAGATTTATGAACCGTAAAATTCTATAGAGAATGACATCTAGAGCTTTCCAATGGTATATGACACATAATCTGGTTCTTTGTAGATCAATGCAGTTAATTCTGAAAAGTTGGTCATCTGGTGGAGGCAAAATTTAAATGTTTTTGTTTCGAATTTACTCCAATTGTTTTCATTTTTACTTTCTACAACCAAATAAACTGAAAACAAAATAAATAAGTATAAAAAGAATGCATTTAACTTGAAAACAAACTAATTAATTTAGAAAAAAAAAGGCATTAGAAAGTTTATAATTCTTGAGCTATCAGTAAGTGTATAAATCAATAAGAAAGCTAGTTTTCATATAGAAAGTACATGCACAAGCATCTATCATAATACAATGCAGACAACACGTTCATGCACAGAATGCCAATGTGGTCGCTTTTGTTTAGTAATTACTTACGAATCTTATGGTTTATCATACTTGTATAGGAAATACCAATCACTAAATTATGACTTAATTAGTAAGACTTTCACTTAACACAATAAAGTATGTCATTCATTACGTATCACCATTAACAACACACCTTTCACTTATCACTCTTAAGCAATATATCATACGTTATGTATCACCGTCAGTGACACACCTTTGAAGCCATTAATCACTCGTTAGATATCGCTAGCAGTCACAAAACCTTTGAGCCACTCATCTCTCATTACATATTGCCATTAGTGACATCACCCATTCATAACGTTGTCGGTGATATAACTTACTCATGGCTTCACTTTACATAAATGCCCACTAAGCACATACAACTAAGTTTTCTCTCACAAGGCATAAATCACATTAATATACACTTTTTCGAATACTTAGTTTACCATTTTGAAAACAATTACATGCTCATGCCTTATGCTTATGCTCAATGCACATCATATGTATGTGAAAATAACAAATCATATATTCATATATAATCCTTGCTTAATAATAAGTCATATACTTAACATGCATAACAACATACGAAAATACTTTTACAAATCACTTTGTAAAACATACTTGCACATATGCTAAAACACTTTCATATAGCATATACAGATGTTTATTATGATGTAGTTGAAGTTTAATTTTACTTACTTCCTTGCTAACTTATGTCGAAACATCCTTCCTTAATTGATATATGTCATAGAACTAAATAGTCCCACCTCTCTAATTTTTCATAAATAATCTACTTATTAGATCAACCTAGGAATTTACAAGACATAGCTAACATGTAGGCTTCTAAGCATGTAAATTTTCAAAACGTTTTGATATCAAATATGTCTTCAAATAATTTACGATTTAAGGCTAGTCAATTCTGTTTGACAAATTCAAAACCGACGTTTATTACTTAGAAAATTTATAATAAATAGTATCATATAACCATGAAAATTAAGAAAATTAAACTAGACCTATCAAATAACAAATATGCCAAATTTCATAATTTTTGAGAAGTATGAATATTTTAAATGAAATTTGTAATTCTGACATCCCACTAAAAAGGTAAATGTCAGGATTCTAAAGCAATAAGTAAAAATGCATATAAAATATAATATATTTTTTTTATGAATCAAATTTTAATAGAATCCTTAGATATATATCCTTTTTAAAATATTATACGATCATGCCATAATATGAAGTAACATAAAATATATAATTTTCGAAATACTTCGTAATCAGAAAACTATCTCTGTAATGAAAAACCTAGTATCTAACCATACCAACCATAAATTTTGATTTCCTAAAAGGATAGCCAAACACTCATGAGAACTTATCTTTGATCTCTTAATGGTCTCTCAAAAGAGAGTATCACATAAAAATAACATATAAAATGCTAGTAACTATTTATAAAGATCTCCTATTATACTAATATGGCTAGGATTATTATACAATTTTAGTTTCTTATTTGAACTAGGAATATTTAATACAAATGAAAAATTATAAACATACGAAATTACCAAAACACTATGCTCTAAATCAAATCATAATTATCAAGGGATGCAAATCTTGGGGTGTTACAATTAGCATCTAACAATGTTAATTTTCAACCTCCTTAGCATATTCTTATAAAACAGTTCAATTATATTCGAATTTTGTAAAGCATTCAAGTTTGTTATACTTACATATACAAATAGGGCAATTCAATTGCATACAAGTTGCTAATATTGGTCTTGGTTGTAGTTCTCTTTCTTGATGGGCTTCACTGACAAATGAAATTCTCAAGGCCTTACTAGAAGATTCTTGCCTAAATATCGATTTGATTGACTAATCTTTGTTTTTCTTTTCCTTTCCTTTGATTGTATTATAAATTAAAAAGCAAAAGATGAGAATACGAAAAACAAAAGGCATATATAAAAATGAGCAAATATCACTGACTCCTTTGACTTTTATAGAAATTTCAATCGGGTTCACCTTTTGACAATTATTTTAAGCACCCCCCTACGTTTTAGAAAATCCATCATTATTCATCACTCTTGATTAACAAAATCCATTAATCAACGCAACTTTTCTATCCTTCAATTGCACACTTTCAATCCTTAAAATGAAAATACAGTCTAGGAACCAAGAATGATATAATTCCAAAACACAATTAGATAAAATGAGATAATTTTTGCATTTGATTAGAAAACCTTGGAATCTCTATCAATCCAAGCCTCTTGTAACAAAAGACTGCTCTGCAATATGGAAGACACCAACGAGTGAGCCATAAACTAGTTAAAAGAATCACAAGCATATTATACATAAATAAATAATCAGTAGAGTATAATATACATTGCAACCCTTTAACAACAAAATTGAACAATATTAATCTAACTATTTTAATATATTTACACAATTTAATTATCAATGCACATCTTCAAATGAGGTTTGAAAAAAAAAACAATGAAACCTAATCATTAATTAAAACTATTGACAAATAAAATATAAATATAAAAATAAATATGTTGTTTACTTGGATATCTAAGAATCTTGTTAATTCTAACAGTTAGTGTTATACCGAAAAAAAAAAAAGATTATTAGTTCTATAGTCCATTATGAAGAAGCGTAAAAAAGCCTTCAGCTCTTTAACCTAGCCCACAAAAAAAAAAAAAAGGAAAAAAAGGCCCATAAAAAGACGTATATAATCTACAAGGCCAACTACAAAATAAGTGTTGCCATAGAAAAAGATTTCCTCAAAGATAAGGATAATGAGCTTGTGCTCAAATCAAGAAGAGATAAACTGATGACATAGTTGTTATCTTATCAAATTAAGATGAGATAGACTGAGGATATTAGTTGTTATCTTATCAGATCAAGAAGGTATTTTTGTTAACTTTTTTCAACCAATATCCAATACAAAGAGAGGATCAAAGCTCTGACAGTGAACTATAAATGGCTACACTTCTTATTAACTAGATATGACAAAACAGAACAAAAAGCCTACTAATCTCCTTTACCACTATTAAAAATCTAACCCAAGTGTTAGATTGGTTTCACCAGCACTCCCTTCACGTTCGTTTTCTCTTGACTTTTGAAAGGATCATCTGTAGTAATCGTCTAAGATCCCTTCACGTGTAATTCATCTAGGTGACAAAAAATTAGTATCAAGAGTTAGTATCATTTACTTTACCTACAAAAAACTATATCGTTCTCTCAAAACCAAAGTTGTTATGAGTAAGCAAGAGGATCAACCTTACAATCCACAGCACCCACGAAGGCCACAAAGTCATGGTGGTTCGAGGATGGACTTGGAATAACAAGTGGAGACTCTAATAAAAAACATGAATATGATGTTAGAGTATATCTGGATGCAACAAGGATGACATAAGCAATGACACAACACGATTCATGCTGAAGAAGAGAATGAGTCACGTAAAAATATTTCAAGATCATTATATTAAGAAACGAGGAGCAATGAGAGAGCCTAGTCACCTTAAAATGCATTCAAGGAGGAATACACTAGTAATAAAACTTTGTAAGGTAAGTAAAGTGAAGCATCAGGATGCTCATTTCATATTCAAAGAAATAAGATAACACAAACAAACATTCAAAAGTAAAGACTTTTATTAAACAAAGCATAAGAATACACAAAACATTCAAAAAGAGAAGAGCATTTACTTTAAAAGTAAAAGCTCTTATTAGAACTACCAAATCAAAGCACAAACCTACAAGTGCAAACAAAAATACAATCCATAACAAGCAAACACAACTTTATTGAAGGTAACACGCATATAATAAGTCTAACGAATCTAAGAAGTGGACTCCTCAGCAACGTCATTGTCGTTATCAACCTGGTCAAGGAAAGAGAAATCCAGGTTCAAAAGTCTTTTACCAATCAACGTTCTAAGTTGAATTGCACCCTTGAAATGCTTTTGATCTATGAGTCTTCATACTCGGTAGAATGTTTAAAAGCTTTGACTGCATTAGCTTAACGTTGAGAAATAGTAAGTTTTAAACTTTCTAGAGCGAAAGTCAATTATGTGTTTTCTTGGTCTTTACTCTAGATTGTAGCTTTACATCACTCTAGCTTAGTGATAAGTGTCTATTTATATATCATTTTCATATCAATTCGTCCATGTTTCTTTGCTATATTCCTTGGTATTTTTATGTTTTTGTGTGGTTTTTGATGTTTATAGGAGTTTTGGAGGAACTTACACAAAATTGGAGTAAAACCCTTCATTTTTACCTCTTCTAGTCAGTGATCTTCTCGGATTTAATTGTATTGATATACAATGAACCCGATGACATGTTATATACCGTTGGAAAGCTCTCGAAGTCTATTTTCTGGAGAAATTTACGGTTTATAAATCCATTCAGTGTACCAAAAGTTGTAATCAAAACAGTGTGAGAAGTATAGAAATATAATTCCACAAGCACTGTAGCATGTATAATACGGGCACTGTAGCAAGTCACTGTAGCAGAGTATTTAAACACATTTTAGGGTTTTATTTTCATAACTTGAAGAGGGGAAAACGTGGGAGGAGGCTGCATTTCTGGATTTCTCTCATCCCTTGGAGTTCTTGAAGGAGAAAGAAGATTTTGAAAGAGGAGGAACTACAATTCCAAGAAGATTCATCTACAAAGAAGATTTTCAAAGAATTTGCTAAGTTCTTTCTTTCCTTTTCAATTCTGGAATTTCTCTGTATTGTATTTGTTATTCTGATTGAATATGTGTAACTAAATCTGAATTGGTTGAGGGTGATTTCAAAGCCCTTGATATGGATTTTGTGAGTTGATTGTGTAAGAAATTGTTATCCAATTCTCTAATTGAAGTTGCTTGTATTTTCCCATATCTAATGCTTATGATTGCTTACTGATTGTATTTGGAATGGCCAACTGAATATAATCTGTTGTTGTCTATTGCTAGATTAGAAATCTTGATCCGTAATTGTCATGAATTTCCAATCATTAGTAGCAAAATTGTGATCAGAGATTGCAATTGGAAAATACAACCTAGGTTAAATAATCCGAACTTGTGTGATTATTGCTTAGATCAACCTATCTTTCTCATCGTAATGCTTCTATTGAATTAAACTTAGAGAGCTTGTTCTAGGTTGTTTAATGGATAGAGATTAAATAAAGAGCTTGTTTTATTTAACAACAAAGTAAGGAAAGATTGGGATAACAGAGCTTGTTGTTATCTACGGTTGATAACTTCAATGCTGTAATTGGATTACAATTCTATGTTAATTCACAAATTCATATCTTGTGGCAGAGAAAGAACCCTTAACCAAGTGTCTCTCATTGAATTTTCAATTCATTTAATATTGTGTTGTGTTATTCTTTATTTTCCTTCGTATTCAGTTTAATTAATCATTCAACAAAACCCCCCATATTTAGTTTATTGTTGCTGAAAAATAACAAATTTAATTAGAATCAATCCTCGTGGGAACGATATCTCACTCATCACTTTATTACTTGTGCGACTAGTATACTTGCTAGTTTCGAACGCATCAAGTTTTGGCGCCGTTGCCGGGGATTGATTTTCTAATCAATTTGTTATTCTGTTTTTACTACTGATTCTTGATTGTTATTTCCTGATTGTTTGTGTTTAGGCTTTTATGTCCGAGGTAGAAGCGGATCAACGACTTAAGAGAATTAAGGAGTTTCTCCAATCCTCGAATGTAAGGCTAAATCAGTCAATTTCAACTCCACCTCCAGAATTTGACCTTGCACGACATACTTCCCTCCCAGCTTCTTGCAGTTCAATCAAATCTGAATCGGAAGCAATGGCGATGGAAAACGATCAGACTCTTAAGGAGTTAGCGGCCCAATTATTGATCAACACCGCTATGCATAAGCACCAATTTTGAGATAGATTTTGAACTTAAATCTGGACTGATTCATCTCTTGCCTACATTTCATGGTTTTGCAGGAGAGGATCCGAACAAACACCTCAAAGAATTTCATGTGGTATGCTCAAGTATGAAGCCAACCGGCGTTTCTGAAGAGCAAATTAAATTGAGAGCTTTCCCATTCTCATTAGCAAATTCGGCAAAAGATTGGCTATACTATCTACCACCAGGTACCATTACCACTTGGAATGAGATGAGTAAACTCTTTTTGGAGAAATACTTTCCAGCCTCGAAAGTTACAAATATTAGAAAAGATATTAGTGGCATTCGACAACACAATGGAGAATCACTTCATGAATATTGGGAGAGATTTAAGAGGTTATGTGCTAGCTGTCCAAACCACCAAATTAGTGATGGACTCCTAATTCAATATTTCTATGAGGGTCTCTACCCATGGAAAGGAGTATCATTGATGCTGCTAGTGGTGGAGCACTAGTTAATAAAATACCAAACGTGGCAAGACGTTTGATTAGTGACATGGCAGCGAACTCCCAACAATTCAGCAGTCAATTTGAGCCACAACTACCAAAAAGAGTAAATGAGGTAAGTACTTCAAACATTGAACAACAACTTTGTGAACTTACCTCTCTTGTAAAAAAAATGGCTGTAGGACATATGCAGCAATCTTATGCATGTGGAGTATGTTCTGCCATGGACCATCCAACCGACATGTGTCCAACTTTGCAAGAAGGAGATACAGAACAAGCCAATGCCATTGGTGGATTTCCAGGACAACCAAGGCAAAGGTATGACCCTTCTCCAACATACTTACAATGCTGGCTGGAGAGATCACCCTAATTTAAGATAGGGGAATCATCCAACCCAACTTGCCCAAATGCCATAACCACATCGACCACCAGGTTTCAATCAACCAAGGGTGCAGCAACCATTTCAAGCACAACCACAACCAGCACCACAAACAGCTCCACAAAATTCAGGTATGTCTCTCCAGGATATTGTTAAAGCACTTGCCACTACCACAATGCAATTTCAGCAGGAAACTAGGGCAAGTATCCAAAACCTGGAAAATCAAATGGCACAATTGGCCACTAACATGAGCAAATTTGAGAGTCAAAGCTCAGGAAAATTACATTCTCAGCCGGTGATCAATACAAGAGAGAATGCTAGTGCTGTAACTTTGAGAAGTGGGAAACAATTAGATATTCCACCAAAGAAATCACAAATTGATGAAGGGGATGATACCACTTCTACCATGAACAAAACAACCACTTCTAAGGTAAATCCTAAAATTTCCATTCATTCATATGTTACTCCTCCACCTATTTCCTAGCAGATTTGTTGCAAAATACAAGGAAGGAGTGAACAAGACAAGAAATCTAGAAACTTTCGGCAGATCGAGGTCGTGAACATATCCATTCTGGATGCTATTCAGCAGTGCCTCGTTATGCAAAAATTTCTCAAGAGTTATGCACCACAGAGAAAGTTGAAAGGAAATGAGAAGGTAAGAGTGGGGAAAAATGTTTCAGTTGTATTGCAAAGAAAAATTCTCCTGAAATGCAAAGATCCAGGTACGTTCACCATTCCATGCACCATTGGTAATACCAAGTTTGAAAGAGCTATGTTAGATTTAGGAGCATCTATTATTGTCATGCCATATTCTATTTATGCTTCTTTGAATCTTGGACTCTTCGGAAACTGGTATTGTAATTCAACTTGCTGATCGTTCTAATGCATATCCCAAGGGAGTTGTGGAAGATGTGCTTGTGCAGGTAAATCAATTGGTTTTTCCAGCAGACTTCTATGTTCTGGAAATGGAGGATGAGACATCTCCCAATCCAACACCGATTCTTTTGGGGAGGCCATTCTTGAAAACTGCCCGAACCAAGATTGATGTTCATGATGGCACTCTCACCATGGAGTTTGATGGCGAGGTGATTCGTTTCAATATTTTTGAGGCAATGAGGTACCCTAGTGACTTGCATTCTGTTTTTGCAGTTGATGTTATTGATTCTTTGGCACAACAACTTTTTGAGTTAACTCGCAAGGATGCATTGGAAGTAGCCATTAGTGAGCACATTGGGGCAGAAAATTCCAGAGAATCGAGGAAGTTGATACAAGTGTCTAAAGAAGTGGAGGAAGCTGTGGCAAGCTTGGATGAGACTATAGCTATCACCACAAACAGGTATGATGTTTCGTACATTGAATTGCCTTTATCTAATGAGAAACTTCTTCCCTCTGTGATGAAAGCACCTGCCTTGGAGCTTAAGCCTCTTCCAGATCATTTGAAGCATGTATTCCTGGTGAGAAAGATACTTTGCCAGTCATAATAGCAAAGGGTCTTGCACCATTACAAGAAGAGAAACTCATCCGAGTGCTCCGAGATCACAAAACGGCCATTGGGTGGACAGTCGCTGACATCAAAGGTATTAGTCCAGCCGTATGCATGCACCGCATCTTGTTAGAAGAGGGATCCAAGCCCACTAGAGAAGCACAGCGGAGGTTGAATCCTCCCATGATGGAAGTTGTCAAGAAAGAAATCCTGAAATTGTTAGATGTGGGTGTGATTTATCCAATTTCGGACAGCAAGTGGGTGAGTCCAGTCCAAGTTGTTCCGAAGAAATCTGGTGTTACGGTGGTTAAGAATGACAATAATGAGCTAGTTCCCACTCGTATCCAAACCGGGTGGCGAGTTTGTATTGATTATCGAAAGCTCAATTCTGCAACTCGCAAGGATCACTTTCCTTTGCCATTCATTGATCAAATGCTGGAGAGATTAGCAGGTCATTCTCATTATTGTTTTCTTGATGGCTATTCAGGATATAATCAGATTGTCATTGCCCCTGAGGATCAAGAGAAAACTACATTCACATGCCCATTCGGTACATTTGCCTATCGACGCATGCCATTCGGTCTTTGCAATGCCCCTGCCACTTTCCAAAGGTGTATGGTAAGTATTTTCTCTGATTATGTTGAGAACATTATTGAGGTATTTATGGATGACTTTAGTGTTTTTGGTGATTCTTTTGATAAATGCCTTGACAACCTTACCCTTATACTTCAAAGATGTATAGAAACTAACCTTGTTCTGAATTGGGAGAAATGTCACTTTATGGTAGATCAGGGTATAGTTTTGGGACATGTTATTTCTGCTAAGGGTATAGAGGTTGATAAATCCAAGATAGATCTTATATGTTCCTTACCACCTCCCACAAGTGTGCGGGATATTCGTTCGTTTCTTGGTCATGCAGGTTTTTATCGTAGATTCATCAAAGATTTCTCGAAGATAGCATTGCCCCTATGCAGATTATTACAGAATGATGTGGCCTTTGAATTTGATGAGAAATGCAAAGAGGCATTTGAGAAACTGAAGGAACTCTTGACTTCGGCTCCAGTAATCCAATCTCCGAATTGGAATCATCCATTCGAGATCATGTGCGATGCAAGTGACAACGCTGTGGGTGCCGTTTTGGGTCAACGAATTGGCAAAATTCCACATGCCATTTACTATGCATCTCGGACTTTAAATGATGCTCAACTTAATTATTCTACCACTGAGAAAGAGCTGCTAGCGGTTATTTTTGCTTTAGAAAAGTTTCGATCTTATTTGATTGGTACTAAAGTAACCGTTTATTCTGATCATGCAGCTTTGAGGTACTTGCTCACAAAGAAAGATGCAAAACCAAGGCTTATCAGGTGGATATACTACTTTTACAGGAATTTGACTTGGAGATCAAAGATAAGAAGGGAAGTGAAAACTTAGTTACAGACCATCTCAGTCGCATTGTCCATGACGAGGATGTACTGCCATTACAAGAAAGTTTTCCGGATGAACAATTCCTGTCTCTACATGTAGCAGCCCCTTGGTATGCAGATATTGTTAATTACTTAGTTACCAAGAAGCTACCACATGACTTGACTCGAGCTCAAAGAGACAAGATTAAAAACATTGCCAAATATTACATATGGGA